>JANTCA010011237.1:0-27214 GCA_024741275.1 Chironex yamaguchii | reverse complement strand
TGTATGTATGTATGTATGTATGTATGTATGTATGTATGTATGTATGTATGTATGTATGTATGTATGTATGTATGTAGAAGGTTTGCTCAAGTACTGCGATAGTGTCATCACAACTCAACATAAATTTGGCCAAGAGCAAATCATTGCATAGATTAGGCAACCTACTGCCTTCCTATACAATTCTGGATCAGCTACGTCTGCACTAGTGAATTCAAATTTTAACTCGGAGGGCATGTGTCTAGGTTTACAATTCGACATACCAAACCTCTCAAGTACTTTACATAAATACTAAAGTACTCACAAACAAGCATTACAATAAGGTTACCTTGAAATTGCTTGACATAAATACAAAGATCTGCCTGATTTTGTGCAAAACCGTTTTGCAACAAATGGCTATGTAGTACACTGTTCCAGTTTTTTAACCCATACAAGGATTTGTTCCATTATGTACGCACGTTTTTGATTTTCACATGCACTTGGAACCTACATAAATCTCACAATCAATAGGTGCATTTAAATAAGCAGTTTTTGCATCTATTTGATGCCACACAAGATTCTACTGTGCAGACATCTGCATCAGAACATGCAAAGAAACTACGCTAGCAGTTGGTGCGTAGGTTTCAGTGTAATTTAGTCTTTATAACCTTTAGCCACATACGTTGCGTTGTGAGACTTTATTCCCTTTGAATCGTCCTTCACTGTGTTACACAGTGGTTAGTGTAAATGTGTTATTCTCATTATTCTTCATTTCATCTTGCATTTCTTCTTCCCATAAGCTACATTCTGGGGAATTTACGGCCTCGGTGTAATTCTTTGAGAACATTGTCATTCTGTAACAGTAGTCAAAGCTACAAACAGGCGTTACCTAGTCCTCACCATCACTGGCCACATCGGTAACATAGTCACTTGGGTATGGTGGTGGGTTTACTGCTCTTTTAGGATATCTGGGACTTCTCAACTTCCTTTTCAGCTCACTCACTCTCTTCTAACACTTCACTGTTTGATCCATTTACAACAGGTCGACTAACATTTTCACTTGGTTTTGCAGGAATAAATTCTTCAACATCCGAAAAGTTTTCTGTTTGATTTTCTTTGTCTGATACATTACAAGGAAACTTGACAGGGCTGTGTTTTATAACTTTACCCAACTCTGGGTAGTACACTAAGTATGCTTGGCTACATTTGTCATACCCAACAAACACACCTTTGGTACCTGGAGCATCTAACTTTTGCTTATCTTTTTCATAAGCGTAACATTTTGAACTAAATACATGCATGTTTGACAAATTTGGCTTCTTTCCAGTTAGAGCTGTGAATGCTGTGCTCTCTAAACATTTACTATAACATCAATTATCTCACTTGGACGTCTCTTTCCCTCGTGCAACATCATTCAATCTAGTTCCATCTGACAGCTCGATGAAATGATTCTCCTACTTGAAGCTTTCATCAAAGCTTGTGAACTTTGACTGGTCAGTAATGATGTGCAATGTGCCATCATAGTCCACTAACAATGTGCCACGCATATTGTCACCATTTATAGCCTGACTTGCCTTCAAAACGTAAGAATGTTCTTCTTTTGCATCTTCAACATGGCTAACTTTGCCGTTTTTAAATTTATGATATGAACTGTCATCATGCATGCTGCTTTGACGTCTGGTACACCAGCACTTTGGCTTTCTACAATCCCGTGCAAGTTGTCCACATAAACCGCAGTTAATACTGTTTTTATTAGCAGGTCTTGATCTTTTATTCGCTGATACTCGTGTTGCTGACTTCATTACAGTATCTTGGGCACTTGTGTTACGTGCCTTTCCAGTTTCTTCAAAACTTCTTAAAGCAACTTTAAAATCTTAGAAAGTCTGATCTTGGTCACTATGTGTGACGACAACAACAAATCATTTGTAGCTCTCAGAAAGGCATTTTAATACCATAGCAATAAGTAGACTATCGGAGAGGCTCTCACCTGCATTGTTTAGTCCATAAGACGCCCTTTCTTCTCTTATGATGTAATCAGGTACATTTTCATCTGGCTTCTTTACTAGCAATGTAAGTTCCATGTACAGCAATATTATTCTTGATTTATGCGAACCCCGCTTAATACTCTAGGAGAGAGCTTCTTTTCCATCATCAGCTTCATCCCTCATAACTAGGGACAATCTCTTATCACCCAGGAACTGTATTAAGTCGGCAAATGCCTCCTTGTTTTTCTCAGTCAAGCCTTCAGCTGCTTCATCTGTGGTAATCACACCCTTCAATTTCCTTAAACACATATACCTGAAAAATTTAACTTCCCATTGTTCGTATTCCTGCTCATCTCCCTTGAATATTGGCCGTACCATAAATCTGTAGGGTTATGTATTGATGTCATGATGGAAGAATGCAGGAGCATTAATAGTATTTATAGCATTTTACAAGTTTATCAACAATCAGCAAATCATAATGTTGTGTACAGCTACACACACCGGAAGAGTAAGGGATGAGAAGACAACTCACTAGATGGCATAATACTACCAAGAGCTTAATCATCATTAGTTTTACATCATTTTATCTTTTTATATAAATTGCAATCTGCAGTGTTGATTAAGCCCATCCCATGAAGTATTGAATGTATATTATATATATATATATATATATATTATACGTGTATAGGCATGTATATAGATATAATCATTCGGCTAGGGAAAGTTGATGGACATGTATGTTAATACGAGTTAATATATTTCAATTACATTGTAAGTTGTTACTGGGCCTGTGATACAGAGACTCAAATGTGCAAAATTATCTTCACGACTTATTAAAAATCAAAGCAGAATGTTTTGTTAAGTATTTGAATAAAAGTTTTCACAAGTTGAATGAGGCTGAATCTGTGTTGTACTTTTCAACTTTCTATGTGTTTGATGTTTTGGCTCCTTGTGAGGAATTGTCCACGTCCAGTGTGCACCAGTTTCCTTTTACTTGAAAGGGAAGACTTGTTAATGAAAGAGACCCTGATTAATCAGAAGGTAACCGTAAGTAAAAACAAACGCAGTTGAGTTTTGCTCATCCACAACTCTTGCAAAATCTGCAAAAGGTAGGATTAATTATTTTAAGGGGAGGGTGAAAGAAATCACAAGTGTAAGATCCTGTCAGGCCTTTTCACTAGCCCACGATAAAAATGACTTCCAGCTATAGATTGATATGGTGCTTTCTTGACCAAAATTTGGCTCTGTTTCATTATTTGATGCTTATATCAGCTGGTGTGTAGTAAGTATCAATGTTTGTCAGGCCAAAACATCTCGGCATACTTGCGTAGCGTACTATGCTTCTTGTTGCCTTAGATGGGGTGCATTGGACCCACATCGCCAGTTCAAAACCAGAAGCCAGTTCCTTTTTTCAGAACAGTTATTACAGCCTGAGGTATCTCATGATATCACTAAGAACATGGCAAGAAATGGAAAGTCCCGCTTGGATTCCATTTAAGATAGAATCTGACTATTTTTCATTGCCCCTTCAATTCCCTGAGAAGTATCTGACATTGGTGTGCTGGTTGTTGGGCCAAGGGCATGTGCATGAAGATTTTGCAATACTTTGTGGTGATGCTAAAAAGGCTGAAAAGACGTTTGAAACTTAATCTATCATTTGTCTATGACATGTCACTCAAGACCGGACATCTACTGCAAATGGTGACAAAAGATGGCTCTGTAGGATAGAGACAAGAATGGAGATGAATAGCACTGGAAAAGATTCTGAATGCTTTTTTGACACTAGGAATTTAATGATAACTTTTATGTCAATTTGGGAGCATCGCCCGTATACATATCAACTTTCTAAAGGGAAAGTTTGATTCATTGACGTTTAAAGTCTCATTTGTTCCATAGAGGTTACAATGTTAGAAGGTAATCTACAATGGAAAATAGAATACGATTACTCAGTGTGTGGCATAGTTTTAAAGGATTTCTTTATAGTGCATAGACGTGGGAGTTATATCAGAAGTGAGGGAGGGGCAAGAAGAAAAGGGCGTACAACCCCATCTAGATTTTTAGAAATACCACGCCTTTTAATGAGCTAACAAAAATTAATTTGCAGCATTTTTAAGAGTTTCCTTACTAAGAGATGATTTTTTGGAATTTTCACAAAGGTATCACATGAATACAAAGATAAGTAGAACATCACGTCAACAAAACGGTAATTATAGTCAATCTAATACATCAACAATCAACTGACCATACTGCATAATTATCAAAAATAAAGAGATGTTTATTTAATCAATTATAAGAAATTCTTCAAACGATGTTAATTGTCGTTTGACCACAGAAAAGGGATAAGGACCCTAATCCTTATTCTCTGATTGGCTTGAGGCATCGCAATAGCCAAATATGTCAGCATGGAATTCAAGACCCTGCTTTAGATTGGCTTAATCATATTTAGCAGGTAGAAGGCAATATGTTTATGCAATGTTTTGCAGGCAGAATGAAGAAAACATAGCTAATTATTTAATGCCTTGCACTGTGACAGGGCGATAGGGCTGCAACTGTTGTAAACAAGTAAACAAGGAATCCATCATGACGACTCATGGTCGCCATGTTAAATGACAGAACTCAGGATTAGAACAGAAGAGCATCGTCTTTCTGCAATCAGTAATCAGCTTCAAGGACCTTCTACTTCTTGGATGGTATTAACTTAATGCAGATTTCTGATTATCCAGCTTTGATAGTGGTTTTTTCAATCAAAGATTTTCAATTTAGAGCAATACGATAGCTGTCCTTGATGCCAGATCATTAAGATTGGTCATGGATGTTCATGACTAAGATTAGAAGTTAGATTATTAATTGTATAGATCAAACAAGATCAGACCAAACAAAAATATCTCGTAAAACTGACCATTCATCATGGAATTTCTACTAATCTGCTGGTAATAAAACAACAGATGTTATTCTGCAAGCTAAAAAGGAATATTTTTATGCCGTTGAAAGTGGCGAGGGCTATCTTAAAAATATGTGGAAAGGTTTTAAAAGACTACTAAAATAAAAAAGAGTAAGCTTTCAGATGTTCAGACGTCTTTATTCAACTACATCTGCCCTCTTACATATGATTGATACAATTTACACTGGTATAGGTAGGGGTCAATTGACCGGTGCTCTTTTCTTACACTTACATAACGCCTTTGATACGGTTAACCATTCAGTATTAGTATCTAAATTCAAAGCCTTAAAACCGCATGACCGTTTACAAGGCTGGCTGTCTTCATATTTGGAGTGCAGAACTCAGTTAGTTGATTTCAACGCAAAATTATAAAGTCCTGCAATAATTTCAACTGGCGTTTCCCAGGTCTCCATCCGCGGACCACTTATATTCATATTATATGTGAATGACCTACCAAGTCTCGTTGATTCTAAAACAGTGATGTTTGCTGATGGTACAATAATCATGTCGCATGGGCCCTCCCATTGCAGTCTAACTGCTATTATTCAAAAGGATTTGGATAATATTAGCTCATACTCTTCTAAAATCACCTTGTCCCTCATCGTTCCAAAACAAAAGGAATTTTCTTCAGTAAACCATCTCAGGTAACGAAATTTGAGGATCGTGACGTTCTAAAGCTCAACAGTGTTGACATTGATTTTGTCAAGACCCATGTAAGTGTCTAGGGTTTACACTGGATCAACGTTTGGACTACGCTTAACATGTCAAGGATATTTGCAAAAAATCAACAATGGTCTTCAGATAATGAGATGTGTTAAACCTTTTGAGCCTGAGAGAAGTTTAATCATACTTGCCAACTCTCTTGTCACTTGGATTACTGTTCAACTTTAGTTGTGGCCAAAAGCGACAAAAACGATGTGCACGCCTCATATTTAGCTGTAACAAAAGGACTCACAACAAGCATTTGTTCGCAAAACTCAACTGGTTACACCTCCAACAGCAGATTGAGTTAAACATATGCACCCTTATGTTCACAAAGTATTCAAGGTGCTGCTCCACTTTATCTTCCTGAAATGTTTAGGAAAGCTACAGCGACTCATGATCACAGGACCAGAAAAGCTAGTCAAGGATGTTTATACATACAACTTGACACACGCAGTCCTGATGAGTGAAAAAGAAATTCACAAAACAAGCTTGTAGAAGGAAAACCGGAGTATTTGATTTGGATTTCCGTCTATTGATCTGTATTACGCTCTGCACATTTGTGTATTGAGCACTGTTTTCGAGGAATTATTAAGACACCGACTACATATATGAACAATCTTATTGTGGTATAAAACTTGAACATCGCCTTTTCTTCGAGAAAAGATCACTGATTTTGCAACCGAAAATTCTTTTTGTTCTTTTCAACTTTGGGAGCGGGCCACACAAGGCACCTTCCCAAAAACTCTCATTTTGCTGGAATTCTTTAAGCAACTCTGCAACAGTAAAATCACCTTTAGTTAATAATGCAGAAGGAGGTGCTTCATACTGGTCTGAAAGCTCTTACATTTTTTAATTATTTTTGAGATACTCCTTAATGGACATTTCAGCAGTATGTTTGAAGTGAATTAATCAAGACAGAGTCTCAATTTTATTGGAAGAAGTTTTCTTGATTTGAGATTCAAGAGACTGCCAAAAGTGATGTACACATTCAGATTCAGGTCTGTACACCAAATATTAAAGATTTACAGATAATAAACGAAGAACCTCATGTTTTGCTTTGTCATCATGATTTTTCCATTCCTTTTAAGCCTTTATTGACTCCTTATAAGCATCCACTTGGGCTTGAGTGGTATTTTTCGTAGGAGCATCAATAACTAGACATTGCTATTGTTCTCTGATACCAATTTCACAGTTGTTAATAGCCTCAAAGTATACTTTCATCTAAATTTTCTATATTGGCCAATTTAATTAACCATTTAATTGAAAATTGCCTTCAAAATTTTTGATATTGCGCTAAAAACACAAAAAGCGTTTGGCTTGTCCTGGACATGTATTTCTGTTAAACATTTTTGGGTAATTTTGGCTTGAAATTGTACATTCGTGTGATGGACTTTCGGTCGTCTTTCTGAATTTATCAATTTTCTACTGAACCTGTTGTGGAGTCACTCAGACATTAATCAAGTTACTTTATCGGTACTGTCATGGCTTATACAGCAAAATTGTAAAAATATAATCTGTATATTTTATCAGAATAGGATTGATTACAATGGCAGAAAATTGTTCAAGCTGAGTGATTTAAAGTTGATCTCTTAAATCTTGGAAACTGGAGACCAAACACAGCCTCTAGATACTAAAGCTAAACACTTAGCCAGAGCAAAAAAGCAGAGGTACTGAAGATAATTATGCCGATCGTGTCTTGCTAACTGATTGAGTGCTTACCTGAGGGCACAAATCCTGCTGTCATAAGAACACGTTTGAGCAATCACTTTCAGAATCCCTTCTTCCTTGATCTTAACGCCTTATTCCTCAAAATGAAGCCCAGCAATCTCAAGAAAATCCTGGCAATGGATGAAAGAGAACATAAAGCTGTATACCATGCTTCATCACTTGAGAAAGGACTTTGAATAGAAAGATCCAGTTACCTGACCACAACTTTACTATGACTAGTGTTTCTGATCATTAAGTTACATTCTGGAAGAAGAAAGCAGATAGTAATGCTGGTCTAAATAATGAGAAAGAATATATATTCTACTAGTTCTAGTGGTAGCAGAGGTCGTGACCATAGTAAAGCACGAAGGCGTGGTGGAGTAAAAGGTCCTCGGGGTGTTTGTGGTCGTAAGTAAAAAACATTATGGGTTCCTAGATGCTATGGTTGTGAAGAAATGGGTTACTTAAAATGTGATTGTCCAAACCAAAAGCAGGAAGAGGGCAAGTCTTTTCAGAATACATCACAGGTAACAATGATGTTTATTGGAGTGCAACTTATATTTTTTCGAAAAGACTATATGTCTGACTTTAGAGAATTCAAATCTCTAATAAAATATCAGCTGCTGCTGACTATCTATACAATTGAAGACAGTATCTTCTTCAAATTAGGTAAGAAGCGATTCAGACAAGAGAGACTAGAAAACTGTCTTTTTGTACCAGGCCTAAACTTCAAAGTGTTTTGATGTGATTCTGTATTGGCTGGTACAAACTGAAATATTGTCATAACCAGGAACGATGCCAAAAAGTGCTGGTTCAGAGCTGGAATATTCAAAGTCGGCTTATGCGATGAAAAGAGGTTTACTGTGTTTCCTCGAGTTCTGCTGAATTTGTAACAAAATTTATTGTACTACTGAAGTTAGTCTTAAATTCAACATTTGCTACGTATTTTTAGAGCCTTTTTAACAAATTGTAGGGGGTAGGTGAGGGCAAGTCATAGAAAAGGGACATGTTAGTATGATGGACTGAAAAGCGGACCAAAATAGTTGGTGTAATGGGAGTACCTCAAAATTACATAAAATCAAATAAAATGAGTGAGATTTAAAAGTGTATAAGATAAAATGAATTCAGGTACTCGCTGAAACTAAAAATATTCATTAGATTACAGTTTCAATAAATCCTTTCAAAAACTTTGCAATAAATTCTACACTTGACCTTGATTCATGACGATCCTTCTTTTGAAAAAATAATGCTATGGCTGGCTTTGGGTCAATCTTTGATGTTGGGACACTATTCCATACAATCATCAGTCTACGTCTTAGTATTTCTTGATGGGTTGATGTTCTCAGCTTCGAATATAATATGTTGTATGTGGAAATACTTCTTTCAACCATCATTCTGTCAGGTATGCTGAATGAGCCCCGTTCATTTTCTCTAAATGTGCCGCATCCTCATGGAATAATCTTTTTTCAAAAAGACGACTGCTTGACCTGAAATTACCAAAAGTCTCAAAGACGGTGTCGGAAAACTCTTTGACGCATATTCCAATAATGGTCTTGAACTAGTTATGAAATCAGTTGTGACTTAGCACACCAAATGTCTTTAATAGTCTTCATGATTCCGTCCTGTTCAGAATCAAGTCATTCTTTGAGAAAGTTCATACCACTGATAATCACTTCATTTCTTATTGTACTGTAAAGTCGCCTCCTGTGAAACCACCAATCGTGTTGTGAATTTTCTTTGCTTGTCTTACATCATCAACGACAGATTTGGTGTCATCGAAGGAGCCATTCTCTTTGATCCATTTCTCCTCAGCACCACCAAAATAAGGTGAGTCTTTCATCGCATTGAACTTCTGGATGAACATCTTTGAGCTTTAGGATATCAGGAATAAGGATAGATACTTTCTGCAGCTGTTTTTGCAGTGTTTGGAGCACAGAGCATACGTCAGACATTAGAGAAATGAGATAACGGTTTAATCAGTCCTCTTTCCAAGCATTAAGATTGCCTTTTGCCTTTGTCTCCTACCCATACTTTCTTCTTCAGATAAATTCTTCCAGTGCTAGACGTGTCTTTCAAATTATGTAGGACAGCTACGCAAACATTGTTTATATGCTGTGAAAAACGTGCATTATGATAAGCAGAATAAACTTTCGTGGTAGGAAAAAGCGCCTAAAGGCTTTGTGTTCTTACAACAGACTTGTGGTAGTATTCTGAAATTACTAGTAGGACAAGCAAACCAGAAGTTTATCAATTTATGGCTGACACCTTCTTCAAGCCTCTCCCACAACCCTTTATTTCTTCCAGTGCTTGCAGATTTGCAATCAGTAGTCACCACGCAAACATTCCTCTCGTCGTAGTTTCATCAACATCAATGCCTTTCATGGATGTCAGCAAATAACCTTCTAGTCCTGCAGCTCCTGTCAATTCCGAGCTACCGACGGAAACAACCTCGTTTTCACATCTATTGGCTCCGATTGCGAGTTAAATCGGCCGAACATAAATTTGTTATCCTCCTGCATGGAATCTTGGGATCTCCTTGCAAACTGAATTTAATTCCAGACCAAAGAAAACAGTAGAAGGTCGAAGGTTGACAGAGCTTTCTGTTAAAAATCAATAGGATGTCTGCTATATTTGCCGTATGTAACTCGCACAGATATAATGTATACAGTAATTGAGATGTCATCATTCTGCAATCAGCTTTTGTTGAGATAGTGCCTCGCATCCGAAAGGTGTTTTAGGCTTTTGACAACGTGGGAAAGAGGAGTTTTGATCAGGATGACCTCAATATGCAGCTCAAAATGAAGATTTACAATACATCCGTCAGGTGCGTACTGTCGTATGCGTTTGAGAGATGGTATTTTACCAAGAGTGATTTGAACTCCTTAGATTTCTTCTATAATTTTGTTCACTGCTTCATCTCTAAGATCAGTTTACGAGTGCGCATCTCAAAAACGGAGATTCGTAATTTTCGTAATGATCAGCCTACTGTTGAGCAGATAGTCCGGACTTGTCGCGTGTAATGGGCAGGCCATGTAACCAGGATTCGCCCCTAACAACTTACATGGGTCGATTTTGAGGAGATCAAAGCCATTAGGTTTGCACTGGTGCAGCAATATTAGGAGGCCACCTGGTACAGCTTGCTAGAGAAAGATCCGTCATACCAGAAGGCTGCCTATAATGCCGCCAACTGGAGCTTAAACTGCGCCACCGTTGTGTCACCTGACGTCTGATAGGAGAAAGTTGACATGTAGTCACAACATAGCTTTTTACTAAATGCCGTTAAATGTAAGTGCAAATTTTGTATGTCAAAGCAAGTAACAGTTTGGCAGCAAAGTTCTCAACATGACTGCTGTAAACTGAGAAAGACCCATTAACAAACGTAATAGGTATGTCTCAGAAGCAGGAACATCTTAAACTGCAGTAACATGACCTTTTGTCAAGTTGATACCTACACTAGGCTTTAAAATGGTGCATTTTTGCTCATTGACAGTAATCTTCTTGCTGCTCAGTTAGTGGAAGTCATGCCTTGTTTGAAATGTCCACAAACATGAATAACGTCCAATTACCAGCAAACATCAATCAAAACAATTAAGAAAGTTCTCTGTACTAGAACATTCTAACACGAGTAATAACCTTTTTCAGTTCTTCTCCAGTATTTTGTAAGTAGTAAGCTGATTTAAGGGTGTGGCACCACGGATCTTTTCAGTACATGGTATCGGTTAATGTCCACGACAACGTTTCCATTGACCTCTCGGACGGCTATAAAAACCAGTTCAGCCATTCTGCGTTTGCAAATTTCCAAAGTTTCGATAATGCCATTAGCCACCATAGAAGTAAGTTCAGGGGCATCCTAGATACTGAGACGATACGTTTTTAGACTGTTGGCTTGGCATAAAGCTTTGATAACGGATGATGAACTTCAATTGGTTATAAGCCACTTGGAGGGTTTGGGAAAAGCTCCAAAGGGTTTGGTTGAATAACACCTTCAACACATTCAGTGGGGATCGTAAATCGCCATGACTTTCCATCAGCATCACAAAAGGAAACCTTAATACACTGTGAATTACGAAACACGAATTTGCATACCATAAACATGAATGTTGTTTCAGAATAATTGTTAAAATACGTCACAGAAGGAAGTAAAGGAAAAAAAGAAAAATCAAGTATATTGCTTATAGCTCAAAATAGAGTGAATCAACAGTATTCAGGATACGACGGATCTTTTGACCACAAGTAGGCAAATAAAGGTAAAACTGGCCAGTATATACACGTAGCAAAGAGAGAAATTGTGCGGACACTCGCATGTTCGTATGGCTTGGTTGTGTAATCACAGTCAATTGAGCAGCAGTAAAGGAAAATATTAAAGTGCAAGGGGCATCAGTTGTATTGCAGTGTAATAATTTTCCCGTTTCTTGCCAATATTGACACCTTGTTTGTAAAAACCAGCATTATTGTAAATTCTGTTGCAACAAACTAGAATCATTACACTGGAAGGCAACATTTTTCGCGAACAGTGTACTTGTTAATCCTCGTTTTCATACTTACAAATTGGGCGTGTGCAAATGAATTTATGCTTCATCGAAAATAGTCGATTGTCCCTTGTGTATATTTTTATTCTGTGATCCTGTTTCCCAAACCACTTGCGTTAGTTTACAAGTATATTACAAACAGTGACGGACACTTCGCGACTTTTTTTGTTGGGGGTTGGTGGGCGAAAATCAGTCGCGATCATGCCCTTCAGTTTAGCACGGGCAACACCTGTAGTTGAACTGCATTGTCTTGTACTGTATTGTTTTGTTCCGTATTACAATAATACTTGAGCACCAAAAAATTGAGAATTGTAAAAATGTTCGTATTCTAGGTGTTGAATAATTGAATTGTATGGTAGACATGTCAAACTATTAAGATTATTCCTCAGAAAAAATACCGATTTCCTCTGGAAAATCATACGTTTTTATCACTGTATCCAGAGGTATCACTTCATGCTGTGTGCTGGGAGGCAATGCCGCTTTTTCCCTGCAAAAGCCGTTGGAATAACTACCCATTTTGTAGGGAAAAATAAGCCCTACTGCGACCACTTTTGCCCTGCAAGAGGACATGAAGTATCTGGCATCAGAAATATGTTAGATCCCGACCGGCCATCAGTTGTTAGCAATAATCGAGAATATATGAAGATTCTGCTACAGTATCACCAGTATTTCTGCGCAGAAGAAATGGCTTACTGAGGGCATGATGAAGCAAGTAAATCACCAAATGCAGGCAAATGGAAGGAATTCATCAAACTGATATTGTGTACAAATCCTTCATGCAAAACAATGCATGCCAAGATGAAGCATCAGTACAGAACCATCGATTACACTTCCAAGCACTCATACAATGAGTTCGTCAAAGCCATGGGTTTTGAGGCGAGAAGAACCATCAAGGAAAAGATGGACAAAGCTGGCATGTATTCATTGCTCATTGATGAATGCAAGGACAATGCTGGACATGAGGAGTTTGGCAATTTGCTTTCGGCTCGTAAATGCATTGGGTGAGATCAAACAGCACTTTTATGAACTAGCCAGGCTCAAAAGAGCAGATGCTGCAACAATTTTGAACGTAGGAATTTTGCCTGCTTTTGAACGAATGAACACTGCAGCCTCTCTTCTTGCTGTAGGAGCAGACGGTGCTTCTGTCATGAGTGGGTGTTATGAAGGAGTTGCTGCGAGGCTTGCATACCAGTACCCCTTGTTGATATACATTCATTGTGCTGCTTTCCACCTGAATTTGATCGTAGCAACTTACCTTGGCCAAGTCAAAGCAGCAGATGACACCATAAAGACATACAAACCCTTGCATAATATTTTCAATGTGGCAAAACACAAGGAAATCTTCGAGGAATGTCGGAAGGACCACTACCCAAAAGAACCCTTGATGGCAGCTTCTTCATTTACCGAGGTTCGGTGGGCCTGCACATTTGGGGGATTCAACACGTTAGTTAGATGATTCAAAGCAATTTTGGTGAGCCTTCAAAAGATCGGGGCAGAGAATTCAAATTAATCAGATGTAGCTGTTGGCCTGTACTGCAAAATGTTATCTGGTAAGTTTATCGTTTCCTTTTGTTTCCTTCATCGTGTTCTGACCATTATGAATGGACTGAGCAAGGCAATGCAAGAAGTCAACATCAAATGGATAGTGATTGCAAGTGAAATGCTGACTGTGCTAAAGCTTCTGAAAGATGTCAATATTCATGATATTATTGATGCTGCTGGGTCACTCTGCTCTTCTGCTGGAGTAACAATTACCTTTGAGGATCCCATCCATAGTCAAAGACAAGCAGCGGACGCTCCTTGTGGCCATGTCCAGTTTTGCAAGGGCCTTAAGAAACAAGTGATTCCATTGATCCTTAAAGAACCCGACAGGCAATTCAACAATCAAAATATTGAAGTATTGGCTGCTCTTGACGCACTAGATGCCTCGAAAGAAGCGTACTTGAGTCATCACATCATGTCTCTTCTGGTTTCATGCTGTAATGATTGCCTTACCATCGACATTGAGTTGCTAAAATTTGAATGTGAACGAGCAGCAATTGTTGTAAAAGCTGGTAGTTGTATGGACACGAACTTGTACAGCAACTTAGAACAACTTGTTAAAGTATCTAAGATGCTACCTGTTGGCACAGCAACAGTTAAACAGAGCTTTAGTGCGATGAATCGTGTGCTAACCAGGAGTCTCAACAGCTTAGATGTTTCAATGGCAAGTGATTTCATGGTACTGTTGATGAACAAAGACATTTTTAAATCCCTAGATTTGGATAGTGTTAGACCAATGGGTTAATTAAAAGGAAAGACTAGTGCCCTTCAATTAAACTTGACAATACTCTTGTAAATAGTTAACTTGAAGCTTAATTTGTTGGTTCTTTAAGAGAGTAGATAATATCACAAATACACGTCTGAATATTAGAGGTTTTGTTGTGTAGTTCTCTTAGCAATTCCACTGTGTTATGACCTATTTACAATGTAAACAGGAACAAACAAGGTCAGTTGTAGCAGGTCTGCTTGCCAGATCCTCGAAGGGGTACTATGCTCCGACTGGAGGATAGGTATGTAGTAAGTATATATTTGTTTAAAAGGCAATTATGTAGAAAACGTTTCAAAGTTTCATTTTTTGTGAAAAGTATTGGGGACGGCCGCTCCCTAGCCCTCCAAGTGTCCGCTGCTGATTACAAAATACAGAGTGTGACAGAATCAGTCCAGGAACCCTCTATCGCATCATAGGATTATACAATATAAACGATTTGTGCAGAATGCAACTTTTGCATTAGTTGGTTCGGGCTGTATTTTTGCGAGTAGATAATACACTGTAATATTGCAATGTTTATGTTAAGTGTCACGACCGCAAAGCATGACGTGATTGTTTGGTGTGCATGATTAAAGATGTCTACCACGAGAAATCTTTGCGAGTACTCTTAGTGTAAACTACATTTGTGATGGGTGATCTTTTAGCCTTCGATGCATCATCAATAAAACTTTTTGTGATGTTCTGTCTTCTTGATACTCTTTGAAAAGGCGACGCCATTACAACATTTGACTTGTTTGATATTGATGCCAATGGAGTCGTGCCGCAAAGAATCTGAAAGTGGGAAGCTAAACAGAATTCTAGAGAGGCCATGAATGCATACTATGTTCCACTTCGACAAAAAAGCTGCTTCTTGTACATTCAGTGTCATTGATAAGGAAGTGGAAAGTTAGGTTATCCAGTCCTGCACACCATATCGTCTATGATGAAAAGCCCTTAAAGACTCGATAATGACACTGCAAAATTTACTTGATGAAGCAGGTGCAATGGAGGTGTCTGAGACCCAAGCCAAAGACATAAAAAAGTCATCAACGGTGAATGCTGTTAGTCATAAAGTTGAATCCTTTGGGCCGCAAGTACGGTCATTATACGAATACTGTTGTAATTCCTAATGTAATCATCATTGAAATGAGGTCAAGGTAATCATCATAATAACAAAGAGAAATGCCCAAAAAGCCATGAATCGAAGTGTGAAAAGAAGTGTCAATCAATGTCAGTCAATGCAGTGAGTGCAAGTAAATACTCAGTGTAGTATTCTACTTCAGATAACAAATATATTTTCTCTGTGCTGTCTACTGTCAAGGCTCAGTCCTTATGTGCGTCTGAAAGTACATGCAACTCTGTAAATTGCTAGTAGATTCAGGAGGGAGTGTTAACATTATCAGTGATGATATTTCTGAATTACTTAAGTCGAATCTTGCAATATTTGTTGGTCGCGTGTATGCTTTCAACTCTCCTGACCCAATATCAGTCATTGGTAATTTCTCTGCATTGATTACACCAGCTACAAATTCCATGAATGATTTTGGTGGATGCTCAAACATTGGATACCCAGCAGCTGCAAGGCTTGACATAATTCAGAGTGCAAATTCTGTGTCAGTGAAGCAAGATATCTTTCAAAAGTACCCCTACCTTTTTAGTGGCCTTGGAAAATGAAAGATGTAGAGGTCAAGCTACATATTGATGAGAGTGTTAAACGTGTCAATCAAAGTCATCATAAAATTCCATTCCGTCAAAGAAAGTCCCTTGAATAGTGTGTAGAATCATTATGTGAAAGAGATATCCTACAGCCAGCTGCTAGTCCAACACCCTGGGGCTCCCCTGAGAAGCAAATCCAGCAATAAATGGAAAAATCCCCTGATGCTTATGATAAATGAAATTATACACTTCTTAAATAGTGCTACTGTCTCTAGTAAGTACCTGCATCAAGGTTACAACCAAATGGAACTGTAGCCTGACTCAAGACACATAACCACATTCTCAACAGACTTTGGTCTGTTCAGGGATTACATGCCCGCAGTGGAGGAACTACTGTATGATATGAATGGATCCAAGGTGTTCTCGAAGTTGGATATGAAATGGAGCTTTCACCAGATTGAGATAGAGGAAGAGTCAATGGAAATTACCACATTCATCACACTGAAGCCATAAGAACCCCATCCCAGGCATCTGCACTAACAGCTTCGAGACAAAGTACATGCCCACAATCTCAAACTTTAGAAAAAGGGCAATGTTTATCGTGTGGAAAAAACGGACATAGATCAAGAGACTGTCGCAAGAAAACAAGGCTATCATGCAACTATTGCCACAAACAAGGAAAATGTAAACAGCACAGAAAGTTCCAAAAGCGATCAATTGTTAGTCGACTGTGGCGCTACATGTCATCTCATAAACAAAGCAGAGCATTTCACAACATTTGACAAATCCTTCGAACCAGAAAAGCATTTCATAGAGCTTGTAGATGGAAGGAGGAGCAATAAACTTGCAACAGCCAAAGGAAATGCCAAATTTAGCATCCTTGATTCAAATGGAATTCTAAGAGAGATTACGCTGAAAAATGCACTTTTGAAGTCAGATTTTCCAACCAGTCTTTTCTCTGCGATAATGGTTGAGAATACATATCTCAAACGGTTTTGCAAGACAACAGAATAAAGCATGCGATGAGAGCACCGTACTCGCCGTATCAAAATGGGAAATGAGAACATAGTTGGCGAAATCTAATGGAAATGGCTAGATGTTTACGAAGCAATGCCATAATTTTGAAATCGTACTGGATGTATGCAGTGAAACATGCTCAACATCTATGTAATTGGAACTACCAAAGAAGGACAAACTCTACAGCATACAAATTGTTCACGGGCAGAAAACCAGATATGAGGAATATTTATACATTTGGCGCACCTTGTTTGATATACACCGAAGGCCAAAAACAAAAGTTCCAACCACGAGGACAAGATGGCATTTACTTAGGGATCAATCTGGCAAGCAAAAGTTATTACCTGCTGAACCAAAAACACAACAAAGTCACTACATCACGCAATGTGAGATTTTTAGAGCCCGAGCCTGAATACATAAACATTCCGGTAAGAAAGAATCATGATGAAAGTACCAATGAGCACAGTGACATTATCGACCCAATTGGAAAAAATGAGCCGGAAACACCAGCTATTGGGGAAATAACACAGTGCAATGCAAGGCCACAACGCGAAGCTGGCCTTCCTAAACACTTGAATGATTGCTACCTTACTGCAAGTGTTAATTATGCATATGCAGCAATTCCTTACATTCCGAACAGTTCAAGCAGTTCAATCAAAAGAAGTAGAAAAATGGAAAACAGCAATGGATAAGGAAGTAAACACCCTTATGGACAATAAAACGTGGGATCTAGCCCCTTTGGCCGAGAACCGCGCCGAAACAAAAGGACGATGGGTTTATACACTTAAACAAGGGAAAGAACCCGGTAAAGTGGAGTGCAAAGCAAGATATGTCGCACGATGATTTACGCAAATTCATAGTCTTGATTATGATGAAACCAACAACAAGATTCACATCAATTCGCACTTTACTACAGAAAGCTACAAAAAAAGTTGCAAACCCACTAAATGGATGTTAAGGGGGCTTTTTTGAATGCACCGATCGATAACGATATTTACATTCAAAAAACCCCTGGATACGAACAAGATGTCAATGGGTGTTGACTTACTTGCCATTCACATAAATCACTTTATGGATCGAAACAAAGTGGTCGCAATTGGCACAGTACTCTTACTGACTTTCTGAAATTGAAAGGATTTGAACCTAACAAGACTGATCGGTGTATATACACTCATACAGTCAATAAGGAGGATATTATCGTTTTATTTTTGGTGGACGACATACTTACTTGCTGGAGAACACTCGCATTGATTATGGAAACAAAAGATTTTCTACGTGACGAATTTCAGATGGACGACCGTGGACCTGTAACTTGGTTTCTTGGAATAGGTTTTCAAAAGCTGGACGATGGAAGCTACACAATGATCCAACAACGATATTTTGATGCTATTTTAGAATGCTTCGCAATGTCTGATTGCAACCTTTCGAATACGCCAGCCAATAAAGAACTTGAATTGAAACTGAGAAACGAAAACGAGGAACCACTGAATTTCCCTGTAATGTACCATTTCGTATGAGAACAGAAGAACATAATTTTTGAATACGTTAATATGAAAGACAATTTTTACAAAATCGCTTAGTAAGATGCAGCATGATCATATATTAGAAGGACTCCAGATTGAGGGGGCGTGTTGAGAAAACAATCTTCGAGTCACAATACATTAGAGACATGCCGATTGATTATATTCTGATTTAACACCTATCTGTCATAGCTATGTATAATTTTGCCTGCGCATCATGTAAATTAGCAGCAGTAGTTTTGCGTGGTGGAGAGCATCATAGACTGAATACATGTTTTAATCACAACACATCGTTATGGTTACATCTTACCTAACCTTAACAATCTACACCCCAATGCCGTCAGCTAGAGTGGCAAGATGGGTCCTTAGACTGGATAGGTAATCACAAAGTAGTATACCGTCCTAGTAAAGAGAACAACGTTGATGCATTATCAAGACTGAAAAGCCCAGAGCCTAAGTGGAGAGAATGTATATGAAGTAAAGTGCATTGTCGAAGTTGGCACATCTGCACCATTGTCAATGGCTGAGATAGAAGATCAGTCTAAGAAAGGTGGAGAGCTGATAGTAGTATGACAATGTTTACAGAATGGAGACTGGTGTAAGTGTAAGCTGACACACAGCTGTAAGGAGTGAGCTATGCCAATATGGACCAATGGTGCTCAAAGATAACCAGATTGTAATTCCCAAGTGCCTCAGAGAAGTTGTGCAACAGGCACATGAAGGCCGTCAAGGCATAGTGAAGACTAAAAACTGACTCAGGAAGAATGTTTGGTGGCCCAAGATGGATGCTGATGCTAAGAAGTTTTGCAAAAGTTGGTGCGAGATGTTTCTTGCTTATCTGGCCAGGAATGGAGCGGCACATATCAGATCACCACCACTATGGCCACAAGCAAATGGTGAAGCTGAGATCCTCAACAAGAAATTAAGTTCTGAAAATAGCCGCAATAGAGGAGACCCAAGACGGACGTGTTGAAGTTTCCCCTTGCTTACAGAACACCACCCACTGATGTGGCCCCAGCATCACTGATGTTACGTTCTGAGGCTAAAACTAAGTTGCCTAGCCCAAGACCAGACCGAGATGGCAGAGGTGAGCAAGTCCATGACAAAGACTGGAAAAGTAATCTAGAGGGGAGCATATGAAATAAGAGGTGCAATAGCAAGAGAGACAACCCTAGGAAACTTGGTATTACTTTATAACACAGCCTCAGGACAATGACAGCCTAGATTTCAGCCTGAGCCATATGAGGCTACCAGATGCCAGGGTAATGAGGTGACAGTTGAGAGAGATGGTATTGAGTACTACCTGAACGTGGCCCACACTAAGCCAGTGACCACTATTGAAGTTTGTATACCTCCCAGGTATGATCCTTCTCCAGAGACGGTTCCAGATGCCCCAAGGCCAAGACACCCATGAGTAGTAGCACACTTACACAAGGAGGACACACCCCCAGACCTGCTCTCCATGGTGTTCCAAGACGAAACATTAAGATGCCAATATGGTTTGCAGACTACTACATGTAGTAATGTGTTATACAGGGCCTAGCACGCATTGGTAAAGACCATGAACGTCTATGGCACCTGTCATGTGAGAATCATATAAACTAATTTAGACAAATGAATTTGGGAATGTATTTTGATATGTTATACTGCCAATTCAACATCATACATAATAAGGACATTATACTAAAAGCAGTAATTTAAGCTTGATTTTATAGTTATTTACACTTATAGTTACATACGTATTTATTAAAGTCTTCAACTATACTACAATATTCTGTACAAAATTAAGAAATAAGAAAATTTTAAAGTTAATAATTATAAACTATTCTATAAAATGTATTTTATGCAATGATTTAAACATATTTTTTTCCTTTGCTTCCCTTACTTCTAATGGCAAATCGTTCCATAAGGTTGGTCCTGCATATCCCAAAGAACGAACACCAAGAGTCTCGCATTTACACCGGGGAAAATCTAGCAGTAATACACTACTGAACATGAGTGTCCTCCTGGATATGTGCCATCTAATTATTTCTTGCAAATAGGTTGTTGCTGCTCCTGTCAAACACTTAAATGTCAACAAAAGAATTTTGTCAAAGGAAAAACACTTGTGATATGCAAGGAAACATTCACAACATAGACACCCAATATATCTGTGAAATGGCTTTTGTTTCTCCTAATCCTTACTGACAGATTTTCTTTTGAGCAATGGAGCTAAGATATTGCTATGAGCAAGGTATTAGTTTCAGATTTCTAATTCTTTCTGGACAAAATTCTTTTGTATCCATCAGTACATATGACGTAAGTTCCTTTGTCAAGTGCCACTATAAGAATCGGTCAACAAGGCCAAGTTATTAGTTTTCCATTTCTAATACCTTGGTGGCTGAGGCATATCGATCGTCTGTTGGACTTATGAATCATGCTGTTGAAGAAATTTATCATTGAGGTGTTTAATAAAAAAATAAAAAATATATAATAAAAATTTGTGAGCAAAGTGACACAATTTTGGGGGGTCTAATACCTAGTTTTTTTGGCTCCCTGCAGCCCCTGGTTGTAATCCATCTAAAAGGTATTGCAGCATGCCATAGACTAGAAGTCTACAGTATAAGTGGGAGAGAAGATATAATTTCACTGAAATAGAATACAAGGCTGTTTGAGAGGTCCAAAAATTGCAAAGCTATAGACCAAGATAAGTAGACAGTTGGACTGTTGATGCCATGACAGATGATACCATTGAAAAATAGTTACCACTCTATAATGGAATTTGGACATGAGGAAATTGCAGAGGATTGGAGAAAGCAAATTATTGTAAGTAAGGAATAACTCTCCTGTTCCTGGAAAGTTATCCTGCGTATTTTAGAGAATAGGTACAGCCATAGGATAGAGAATCAGATGAAGAACAAGCTGGTTTCAGACATTGGCATTCATGCGTAGACCAAATATTTGCATTAATAAACATTCTGTAGCAGTGTAATGAATGGTATTTACCACTCATACTATATTAATGGATTTTCTAATTGGTATTCCATTGTAAATTACTATGGAACTTTGAATTAATAGAATACCTAAGAAGTTCATAAACTTCATATCTAATTTACATGAAGAGTTTGAGTGCACAGTATTGGTAGATGTTAAACCAAAAAAGAATGCCATTTAGGGTGAAGACATGAGTGAGACAAGTTTGTATCTGCTCACAAAAACTCTTTTGCATTAGAATAACTTTGAAATGAAACGGCAAATAAATTCATTGATATACCATGGTACACTTGGAAATCTGGACTTAGCTGGTGACCAACAAGCCGACACAATTAGCCTTCACATCAACAAGAAAACAGTAGTCATGAGAAGCAACAAGAACAAATCCAAAGTCAGACTGAATAATGAAAAATTAAAAGATGTAGCCAGATTAGCCTGTCCAGGAAGTATAGTGGTCAACAATGGACAGTGCTTGCCAGACATAAACAACCCAAACTAATCAAAGCAACAGGTGCCCGTGGCCAAAGTAAACAATCTTCAGATCAACAAAAATCGAAAACAAAAAAGCAACAGAGAGCAGACTCACATCATTTCAACTAAGATGCCTTTGTCCCTTCTAAAATATGATGATATTACTTCATAATCAACAAAGAAGTTGTTTAAAGAGAAAAAAAAGAAATGAAGCAGTCATTTTTGGATAATGGTGATTAAGACTTTAACTATTTAAACAGCTAGTGCTGCAAAGAAATAGACATTTAAACATGTAAAGCTTTAGCTAAGAAATCTCTGGACAAAGTGGATACAATTTGGGAAGTGACCTAAATGCTAACTTAAAGGTCTGCTTCTTCAAAATGATTAATGAATCAATACTCCTCTTCATATAACTTGCTAGAGGAAACTTGTTGTGGTGAAGACAGGTGGATAGTAGACAAGGGAGTCTTAGAGTTTGGTCATGTCTCAATGCACCAGTATTGATAGGAACTGAAAAAGCAAACTCAGAAGACTAACCACAGTTGTAAAAAGAAATTGAGGAAAACCAAGAATAATGCTGGAGTATCATCAAACATGGAGAGATTAGGTAGCACAGTAGATATCAACTGGATAGAAATAGCGCTTGACAAGCAAGGGTAGCAAGTTTTCCTGTCTTTCATAAGTACGTAATGGAAATGGTGGAGAGAAAGTGCATATGTAAATCAATCAACTTAAAATAACCACCTAAGCCACCAGTTGTCTTGGTTTATGAAATTAGTGAAAAAGGAACCTATCGTCAAAATTACCAATACAGAGTGGGTACCAAAATGTTAATGAATAATAACTCAAGTTTCTTGAATTTGATAATTTTCAAATAAAAAGGCAACTAAGTCCGGTAAATTTGCAGTAAAATAAGTCAAATATTGTAAAGAGAAACAAATGACAATAAATGCAAACTTCTTGCTGATCATGAAAGTACTTATAGGAGATGCATGGTGAGACATTCTCTTCAAGTTTTCTGACACTTCTGATCAATAGAATAACAAATGATTAACATTGAATTGAGTACCCTAAACAGATTTACAAATTAGTAATTTTGCAGTTCTCTTAAGAACTTAGTGATCCATACCATACCCTCAATGATAAGACTCTATGAAACCACACATGTTTGCACATGTAAATGTAATACCAGACTGTTCAGGTTGGATGTTATCAGTACTTTATCCATTATTAGTCATTGAAATGCTTCTGTCTTTAGTGACTTCATGCATTTTATATTCTAAGAATGAAACAGACAGCAAGCACTGCTATAATGAAGACTACCAGGGTGTGAGGACACAAATCAAACAAAGAATCATGGCATGCTCTAAGAGAAAGACCACCAAATGAAAAGAGAACCAGGAGGTGATTAAGAAAAGTTGTGTAGAACGAAAGGAATGTTACTTAATTAACCATAATTGAAATGTATTTGACTTTGCCAAACAGTAAAAGTTTGCAGTACTAAGATGGAATTAATTGGAAAAATTTGTATTGGAATAAGCTTATACAGCACACATTTATATTAGATGCAACAGCAAACTATAGATTGCAACTAAAATATTTCACAGAGAGTTTGCATGTTGAACAGTTAACAATAGCAACAATCAAAGAAAGAAACTAGCTTCATGAATCCACAAGCACTACACTGTTTCTCAATTTCTGGCCACTTATGATGAAGAAAGTCTATTTATGTTAATAAATGTAACAAGTCAGCCACAGGATGAAAAGAGTAAAAACTCTTCCTCACAAAATAACTTAAGCATATGTGATGGAATTTTGCACATTTTGTTGTAAGGTTACTATTATAATGGGAAGAGAGAATAAGTACCATCATACATAATCTATTTCAACAACAGTAATATGATATCTGTTCAAGTTTGTGGTTGTTTCTACTAAAAAAAGAACTAGGTGGTCATCTAAAACAGTACTATATAGATTAAGCATGCATGTAGTTGTTGTGTGCTTCTGGAGAAGGATGCATGATGTCCAGTTACAATTGTCCTTTGGTAAATCTGCCTATCTGCCGCTAACTGAATGACAGCACAGATATCAGCATTAAGTATTTACAAATTCTGACAAATTGTCGTTAGAACTTTAATTACTGTTTTTAATGAAATTCTACTTTCAAGGTATTCTTTCAAAAGAAAGGGGAAACATGTCACTTTAGAAACCATTCTGAAATATTTGGGTCAAAGAGTGTCCCATCAAGTTTCGCCCCATGAAAATTTATTTTCTTATCCTGTATAAGTTTAAGAAATATGTCAGAGCTGGATCCACTCACTAAGCCACCACTGCCAAATTCGAAAGTACTGGGACCAAAACTCATTTTTGGCCCTGCTTCTTTTCCCTTGCAATTTCTGAAATCACACCCTCGAAGGTCTGCATATGAAAAGTCTACAGTAATACCAACACCAAATTCACAGCCATAAAAGTTTGCTCCAGTGAGCTTTGCATTTCGAAATTGTACGGAATGATTAAATGTAGTATGTGCAAAAGAAATCGAAGTGAGATTCTTATCAGAAAAATCTAATTTCTTTTTTGTCATGTTTTGGCTGACAAAAGTTGCACGGCCTCCGCTCTTGGCTGCGGTCCCTTCAAATCCTTGGGCCTGTGGCATCAGTGCTGCTTGGGCCCATTGCGGAAGAGATTGATGAAATTGAGAACTAGGTATCTGAAATGAATTGTTCTGAAACGCCTGATTAACAGGTTTCTCAACGCGTACAACGGTTGATAAAATTTCGTTTATTTCATCCTGCGAGAAATCTTGCGCTTCGGGCGGTCCATCGAGAATGTCCTCGATGAATTCAGTAAGAAGGTGAAGCTGGTAGAATTCTGCTTCTTTGCGTAGCTCCCGCAAAAATATTTTATCGTCAGGAAGATCCGACCTGTCTCGAACTTCGCCTCGCAGAAAGTTAAGGATATATCGGAAGTGAGTTCCATCACGGTCAATAAAGTACGACCCGTCCTCTCCTTTGATGAGTTTATGACGACCTGAAAACATTACGCCAAACATGGAGTCATTGTACTTACACAGGGTTGACTTAGTAGTTGTAAACGACGTTCCTCCAACGTCAAGTTTTAACTTTGTCTCCTGCATAGAAAAAAGTTCTCCCATTTTCCTCTTTTCTTCCTCCAACTTCTGCAACTTTTTTTCGTAAGCATCCTGTAATTGCGAGAGTGCATTTCTCATTTGTCGGGCCTCCTCCTCAATGCCCATTTTAAGTTTAAGCCTCTCCTGACTTAAATTTTCTTTTTCTTTTGCAAAGTCCGCTTTCTGTCGCTCAATATCATCTTCAAGTTTCTTCTCCCGACTGGCAATCGATTTTATGCTTTCTGCACGCTTCCCCTCAATATCTTTGCTCTTTTGTTCCAACTCTTTCTCGCGTTCTTCGAACTTACTCAGTAACGTTTGTACCAATATTTGAATCTCTTCTTCCCATTTTGAACAACTATTAACACTGGGACTACTTTGAGAGGTATTTGCCGTTACGTTTCCTTCCTTCTCTTCCATGTTTTCCGTTTGATTATTGCTTAAAAACGATCAACTGCCAGACATATTACCTCACGTAGCCACGAAAACACCTGCCTCTTTCGGACCTGCTGGTAAACAGGGTACCAGGCCCCTTCTGTATGGCAAGGAACACAGGGAAGTTGTTCTCAAAAACAGCCAGGTGGCTTAACAATGGAAAAGTGAGAAAAAGATTTCAATCGTAAAAATAAGACGAGTTTCTATACAAGAAAGTTAACATTAACAAATTCAAAGATAATGAATAATTCGCTTTCGCATAAATTGTCGGATTGCTAAGGTTCATGACCGTGCTTAAAACCGTGATTTGATCAACCTCCATAGAAGTATAGTAAATCAAGTCCTTTGAAGTAATAAATTGGGAGGAGAGCTGCCAACTCTATTGTTCCAGGTGCAAGGGTAAAAGACGTGTGACATATTAGGACGAAGAACTGGAACAACACTACATCTCGAGTCATAAGAACATAAACAAACTTATAAACAAGTACAAAAACGAAAAACGTACATCTCATGACAGGATACACCCTTGCATCTGTCTTCAACAGGGACTTGCAGATTTCAGATTTCAGTAACTGTACCCTAAGTTTACCATCTCAAGGAAAAAGGAGTCAATAAGCAGACATATATTTTAACCTATTCAGCATGCTTTTATTTCCATTTGGTTGCACCTTTTTGTTTTTGGAATCAAAAGTGGTTAAAATTTTATCTTAAAAACTGTTATCTTGAGAACATTATTGCAAGAACGGTAGGCCTAGGATTGTTTTATTACATCGCGTAGTGCTTTGAGTCAGTTCTTCTGTGGGACGACTGTACAGGACAGCCCCTTCTTTAAGAAGAGTCCTCAACTGAGAAAAGGTAAGGATAACTTTAGAAAGCATAGTTGGACTACGTTGTCCGAATCCCCTGCTTGTACGAACAATTTGTTTCAGGCCCTTCAACATCTTATAGCAAGTTTCCTCCCTTTACCCAAACTTCAGCTATCCAAATTTACCGGTTATTAGAATCAATTTTTCAGTCCCGTCACGAAAATACTTATCACCAGCTTATCCAGGTTCTTGGGGTGGGGTACTCTTCTGCCAGGAAAAGAAATCATAAAAATGCAATATTCATACATTGTTTAAATTTACAATATCTCTAAAAGCTGTTCATGCTTATCAATGAATTCTCTTTTCTCGTTGATTTTAGGTTCAGCTTAGATTTTAATACCCCTTCCATCATCTCGATTTATCGGCTTTCCTTTAACAGTAGTGTGAATGTTACCTGCTCTCAAGAAATAGAATATTGTCTTTGCAAATTTTCCACGAGTTCTCAAGATCAGATTCTCGACTTGTGATTGTTCTTTGCAAAAATCTACTGGATATTTGTCCCTGGAATTGGTTGGTTCAATGAACTGATATTAAATCACGAAAGAAGCAAATATCCAACTCTTGTTTGCAATGTGAAGCAAAGGAATCGTCTAGCGAGCATTTCGAGTGTTGGCAAAAGGCAAATCGAGCAATCACAATTTCTCTGAAATATCAGTTGCGACCATAAGTTATCGGTTTTAAATAATAATGGAAGTGGATTCGATGTGAAGAAATTCAAAAAAAAGTTTGATTTTGATAAGCCGGGGGCGGAGGAGTAGGAATTTGAATAGCAATAATAATAATAGTAATAATGACTTCTGATATATTTTATTCCTTCTACAGCATTACATTCAAATACTCGCATTTAACAGGCATGTTTGAATATACATGACATGCGCTAGACTTGCACTGTAGTACAACAATCATTACCAGACCAAAAGTTCCGGATTAGTCCAATCCTTATTTCTTCTACAAAATATGTAATAAGTTGATCTAATGATGCATCCAATAATTTTTCTTAATAGATAGTCCGA
>JANTCA010011226.1:5706-27217 GCA_024741275.1 Chironex yamaguchii | reverse complement strand
ATTGCAAGTTCGAGCCCCGTTGGCTCCCACTTAGTGCAGCTATTGTGGTAATGCTCCACTCTTGATGAATATATATATATATATACATACTATATATATAGTATCTCAACAGACACTGTGCCTTTTCATATATTTGTCAAGAGTGGAGCATTACTTTAATAGCTGCACTAAGTGGGAGCCGACTGGGCTCGAACCGGCAACCCCAGACTCGAAAGCCAACACTCAAATCTCTGAGCAATCATGGCACAAAGACTTGTCTAAAACGGATGGCTATAAATCAGATAGTTTAGAAACTGAAAAAAAACAAAATGGGGGAAGCACGTTTTTGCGAGGGCAATCAAGAGCCCTTGTAAATCATTCGATGAGGGCAATGGTGAGGGTGATCGCCCATGCCAAACAAAAAGGCCTGCATAGATATAAATAACAAGTCAAATAATTCTTCTTCAGATTGCTTTTCATACAATACGTTTTCAAAACATACGAGAGTGCTAGCTTGGTAGTATATTGTTATTCTTAGCATCAAAGGACAACCATTTACTGATAAACACTCCAGAGTATTTGGTGGAGCAAGGTTTGTTGTCAATCCAGGGTCCTAACAAGTATCCCTATTTTTAAAAATCCTAATGTAATATAATTAGTCCCTCTAGTATTTATGTATGTCCTATATATACCCGTAATCTGAAGAACTATTCCAAACGTTAAATGTTTATTTTTTGAATATATATATATATAAACAATACTCGTAAGCCCAATCACACTAAGTGTATAAAGATTTATATTTAGTCAAAAAATACACTCTTCAATTAAAACGTTTCGACATTAGTCTTCATCAGTTACTTTTTCGAGTAACTGATGAATTTACTTGTAAACTGATGAGTTTACTTGTATTTTTTGAGTAAATATATATATATATATATATATATATATATTACAAACAGCAGTACACTATCATTGAAAAGTGCTCAATACATCAAGACATGTAGAGTGTATTATAGAAGAGAAGAAGCACTAATGGACAACACAAGGTAAATTAGTTACTCAGAGTTTCACAATAGATGGAATCCTATCTTCAGACGAACGGGATTTTATTAATTTTACTTTACTTATATATACAAAGTGTTAGTCGGGCTTTGTAATGACAAGAAACTTAGGCACGAGTTCGGTATGTTTGTTCAGTAAAGTCTCTTTGTTTGCTCTGAGGCAAAGGTGGCAACAGCCTCTTCAACCTCTATATGGAGAAACATGTCAGAGTACGCTCCAGTGTATAGTAAAACTTTTTCCTTGTTTTTAAGCTCCCAGGCGTACCTCTGTCTCGGTATGGTATTTTTGGCTTTTTAAGAGATTTGGTGTGGCTCCTAAATGGACTAGAATCACGTAGCACAAGCGCGTATGTATATTTTTTCTTCATTTGCATTTATGATAGTGATCTCAGCTTGGAAAATGATTCCACTTTTTAGTCATTGGCCATTGAGTGGGCATTCTGTTCTGTCTTAACAGTTGCAAGTCGGATGTCCTGAGTTGGTTTGTCCTGTCTCGTGTAGGATGTTTTGGTTGCGTTCATTGATCATGGTTTTCATGTTGTTGGTCCATGAGTAGCTGACTTTAAAACGATTAACAATTTTGGAGAGTGGCGATGTTTTAAGGAAATGTTTGTCAATCAGAGATAAAAAGGTCTGTCCAACACATTAATTTTCACTGACATCCTGTAGGGGGGAATGAACCAGGTGATGTTGCTTTTCCGATTTCTCCTTTGGTGTGTTGCTATCGGTATCTCTTGTGTAAAATGTAGGTGTGTGTTGTAACCACTTGCCTTTACCGCAGTTTCATGTATATGTGCCCTATTGTCGAATGATGGTGAGATACGTTTCAGAATGTTTGGAGGGTGGTTTGACTGAGAGTTCTTATATGGTGGTTTGCTGTTGGTTTTATGGTAAGGGTGATATTTACCAGTTGTAAGGTCTAGGGTGACAACCAAAAAGTCGGCATCAGGTAAATTTGTCTCTGTGGTAATTTTAAATTCACTGTCCTTGAAAATTTGTATAATTTCTTTCTGTTTGGATTGAACTAGTCTATTTGTCATATTTTGTAGCAGGGTTAGTCCATCATCAAGGTGAAAACCAATATCATTTTTGTTAAAGACAGATTGTAGTTGGTGAAGTAGGTATGAACCAATGAGTTCACAGATTTTGGCACCATATAAATATATATAAAAACAGACAGTGAGATGAAAAAAACAAAAAAGAAAGATGAAATGCACAACATTCATTACAAAAACCTTCTTGTGCATGACAATTATTCTGACTACTGTCGGGTAATTAAGAAATTTGGAGATGCAAGGTTTTCCCACACTCACCAATGTTCAATGTTATTTCTATTGTACATACTAAATACAAATGGGATTACTTCAACACGTGCAGCTGTCAACATTCATAAACACCACTTTCGTCTTCTTGGCATTAAGCTCAAGCCCAATGTCCACAAAAGAAGCAGTTCTTTAGCAAACTTAATATCATTTGCTCAGTGGGAAATATTGTTGCAACTTTATCTGGCTCTATAGTACTTCTTCCTCTATCTAGGAGAAATCCAAGCCTCTCTTCATTGTCACTGATGGCTTGCATCAAGCAGTGGTTAAGTGCAATGTGAAAAAGTAGAAATGTTGCAACAATCCTCCCCTCCCTGCATTTTCCCACCTATTATCTTGAAATAATCAGTGTCACCATCAGGGGAAACATTCTTTGCCAGCAGATTATTGTACAATGTCTTGACTGCATTCAACACATGACAATAAAATCATTTGCAGAGGTAATTTTGATCCTCATGTGTGGTTGATATTGTCAAAAGCCTTTGGAAAGTCTAGTTCCTCAGGATTCTCAGTTAGTCTTCTTAATGTGAATACCTGGGTACTAATTGCTTATCTCATGTAAAATCACTCTATGGATAGTCTTTGGCAACTAAGGAAGTCAGAGATATTCCTTGGTAGTCGCTAGGGGTACTCAAATCACCATTCTTAGGTATGGGAGGATACTTGAGGTGCCAAATTGAGTAGGGTCTTTGATTCGTTATAAGAACCATACTGCAGTAACCAAAATTGAAATCATCTATGTTAACCTTACACAATTACAGTCTTTGTTATTTTAGATAAGGAGCTCCTATTGTGTGTAATATGAACTTCCTAAGGTAGGATTCATGATGATATAGCATATGATTTGGTGTGTTTCGGAAGGTTAACAGCATGAATTCCTCCTTCAGAGTTGAAAGTCATCATTCCACTAGTCAGCCTCTGACCAAATTCTAATTTAAGATTACTGTGCCTTATACTGCATTCAACTATAGAGTGTTTAAATATTAGATAACCAGAAGCAGAATATACAGAATGAAGTTTAATGAATACAATGCAAGTGAATACATCGTTTAATACATTAACAGTGAAGTATTGAGGATGAAATATTTATAAAAAGTAGGATAGAAGGATTTGGATTTTGTTACAGCTGTTAGTTACATACTAATGTAATTAGGCACAACAAGAAGTACTGAATTTGATAGATAAATAAATAAATATATATATAAAAGGCCATATTCAATTATTATGCTTAAAGCTGACTGTGTAAAATTTTCAAGAATTTAAGACTGAAGAATTAATGATGTTTCAAATACATAAAGAGTTGGTCAGATAATAGGTAACAGATAACTGCCTGGCAGTTTAGATAACTCTAAATTCTCCCTCCAAAGACGAATGAGGTCTTTGCCAATCAACATATGCAAACATTACCACGAAAGCTACAGTAGATTACTGACGTCGAGCTCTCTAGCTGTAAGATAACATAAGCACCAAATAACAAAACACTTGGAACGCTGAACTTCTATTTGGTTACATCATTATATCATTCTAACACTCAAAAGTTCAATGTTATAACCAAGAAAATTTGCAAAATATAACATATATATAGATATATACATTTATATGAATTATAATATATAAATGTAAAAATTACTCAAATAGCCAACAATTAACAATAATGTACAAAAACTAAGAATTCTCTGATAAAGACAAAATTAAAAAGTCGAAAAATGGTCTATTTTGAGTCTAAGGATTGCAAATTCGAGCCTGGTTGGCTTGCACATAGTACAGCTACTGTGGTAATGGTCTACTCTTGAAAAATGCATACATAGGTATCCATTAAAATTGCCAAAAGCAAAAAATGTTATTTATTAGTAAAATAAAATGTATCAACTGCACCAAAGCTACACACATAACCTAGATGTTAATTTGCCATCATTTTCATTTGAAATGTTTAACTCCAATGTGTGTTCTAGTGTTTCTAGATAATGTTAAGCCATCCCAGAAAATACAAATAAAATAGAAATACCCGGAGAGTGCAAACCTCTGTCAAGGCAATAGTATCATGTGGGATTCCCTGTGTCTCATAATTTCTCATTCAAATGACCTGGAGTTACAGGTGTCATGAAAACAGGATGTTCTCCTTGATAATCCCTTGATAGATCTCATTTCATGACAATATTACCAATTATGAGCTTTTATAATAGATGCTATGGTAATTAGATTATCCCAACAAAGACCTCCTTGTTAGCTTTAGTTTCATAAAGTTATCATCACCAAAAATTTCAAAGTGATCCGGGATTTTACCCAGGTCATCTCCAATACAGAGTCAGCCGGAGCCAGTCAAGCTACCAATGTATGGTAAAAATTGCAGAATGACAGTTTAAAACATTTGTGTGATATTTTACAAACTGACACAACCAATAGCAAACAACAGTAAAAAACATATCCCCCTGGGCAAAGCTAAATAGGAACTATTTCTTGTGTTGTTCCTACACCAATAAACAGCTGACAAGCAACTAACTATGCTCAATATTCATCTCCTCACACACAGTACATGTGCAACCACAAGACAATCTATGTGTTTGTTTGTTTAATTGTTTGTGGGTCTGATGGAAAGAACGTATGCTTGTGTAAAAATAATCACCTTCACAATTCATCACATGCAGTCTAGGACAAAATTGTAATTCCTCAGTAAAATAACGTTTTGACTTCGGGATTAGAAATAGTAACCATTTAACCACTTATACATTATTACTGAAGGGAGTGCAGGAACACAACAAAATTCTCTGTTTAAACCACATTGCATGTCAATTTTAACTAATTTCTACATATTTCCTGTATCTGATAGGGAAAATCTTACTTTTCTACTGCTACAGAAACCAGAAAACATATTTAACACAATATAAGGATGACTTAGACAGGACAGTGTATCAACCCAGAGTGGACCATGAACAGTCCTGCTTAGTTTATACGCAATATCAAATAAACTATAGCAACAGCATATGGAGTGTAACTTTTCCACCTCACTGGTCACTCAACTGGGTCCTGCACAGTAAACAGAAGAGTTCAAGCTTAAGTTCTGATGAGATATTTTGCTTTGCCACTTTGAACTCGTTTAATACTTGCCTAAACCTGTCAAATGATAAAATTTAAATCCATCCAAATCTAATAAGTTTATTAGCAAGTTTTACATCCTTAAATTTAATTACTGCTGCACAATGATACTGCGACAAGAAGCTCTGCTGTAAGAAGACAACAGGGTAAATTGTCAATTAAAGTCTGTAGTTGCTAGCAACAATATTTGCAGTATCAACTCTACCAATTTGCCACAGAGAAACTGTGCTCTATTTGATTGAGTAACAGACTAGATCAAAGGACATACTTTTATGTCTAATTACAAATCAGCCGGTTATGACATACAAATGAAGTATGTAACCACTTTCGACATCTGTTACATCAAAACAATAGGCTTAACCTTTTATCATGCTCAGACTGCAGAGAAAATCAGGGTTGCAGATAAACTAATCCAGGGGAATTATGCAAAGTAAGAAAGCTAAGCCATGAAAACGTTTCATGAGCTGGCACTAAAACTTTTCATGAAACTATGACCTGTTTAGCATATCAAACAAAATTATCCGCTTTAGTAACGAAAAGTCACTTTCTTTAAATTTTCAAGAGTAAACAATTTTCCCATTAACAAATGTTTGAGAGGCTTCAAGCAAAGTTGCGACTAACTCACTGCAATTCCACGGCCTAGAGCGAAGTGATCATCTCTTAAACCTGTTTAGTATCATCTGTAATTAACATCCTTTTCAATGCTGTAATTGTGGGGGCAAGTTTTTTAATACAAGGTATTAAAAATTCTAAAGTGAAGTTGGCCTAGTGGGCATTTTGACACAAGGATGTTCACGTCGAATAAATATGGCTTTCAGTGCTGGCATATGCCTTAATACCACGCAGAAACACAAGTTTTAATGTCCTGCCCAAAAAGTTTTTAGTACCTGGTGAAACTGGCAACGGGATAACAGATGCGAACGATCTTTCACACGCTTCAATAAGCTTTCTAGTTCACAGGAATCACGACAGGTGACGTGAAGTGTAACGCGCCCTGCCAGATTAAAACCATCACGGGTACAAAAATTAAAAGCGTTCAACTGTCGAATGGGCTGGCCTGTTTCAAAAAGCTCAGTCACTCAGGAAACTTTTTGCAGTTTCATTTTCCAATCTGTCAACTGTTTAGATAGTCAAGTTTATCGTCTGAATAAGCCAACAGTTTTACAATCAAAATCTCCAGCACATTTTAAAAGCTCTGTAAACACAACCACCCAACATACAAGCGGCAGACGACAACAAGTAATTGACGCACGGGTACCCGGCGAAAGAATATGTACTAAGTGTCTTCAGTATAATCTTTCAACTTCCACCTCGAAGTGGGCTCCTGTCGACAAAACCTTGTAAAAATGGCTTAACAACTTGATACCTTGATAACAACAGGGACCTCGAAGAATTATCATTCCGGAAACATGTTTTTCCAGAGTCAATAGCCTATAACTCGGTGTAACCTTGGCTGATACTATCGCTAAGTTTTCTGTCGCCTATACAAGTAGGGGTGTACTCCCTATCAATTTGTAGGCATAAAATGAGAGAAAAATTATGTCATTTCTTTGCCAATCCATGATGCTACGCCCCCCAACAAATGTGGCTTCTGATCTCTCAGTAACAATAGTCCCATCAGGAACTGATAAACAAACCCTGAGCGTGAACAGGCCCACAACAAAGGTTGACTCGTGGTTCACCGAAGGAAACGCCAAACCACAAAGGTTTTCGACATCCAACGGGTATAAAAATATTAGTAACTTGTTCAAAAAGCCAAGTGGTGGTCTGGGATTAGATAAATTTCACAGGCAAGGCACTGTAATGCAATTCGTTAACGTTATCAGCTTCACACGTTTTACTGATATCAACAACTCGAATCTGCCTTCCAGCAGATTCTGGTTATGTTACTGGGGGTGTATGGAAGAGTGTGGAACAGGAAATACCCAAGAGAAGGCTGACGACAGCTCGACCCCAAGTGAGGGCCATGCTATGAGTCAATTAACACTACTGGGGATAAATGCCAGCAAAAGGGCAGCCTACACATGACGCATGATCACTTCGTGCTCAGTCGGTGAAGCATGGTTCTGCAATAGAACACTACACCATAAGCACCATATGAAATTGCGAAAGATAACATCAGATGTCGCCTTCATTGCATTTATCGTAAAGTACGCCTCGTTGTTAGTATCAAATTGCAATGCGAAGAAGGTCGCATGTTACACGAAATGGTTTAAGACACACCTTTTAACGCCTGCCATAGTTTTAACTAACCATAGGTAGGATAGGAGCTGACCTTGGCCATTCCTATTGTCAAGGATATACAGGTTTGACCGCTATCAGACCACGACGGTAGCAAAACATCAAGCTCGATAACTAGATTGCTCCTTGGGCCGTTCTAAGTCCACTTTCATGTCGAGTACTGAATTCTGTGGCAATGCTCATGCTCTGCTAGATAATAAAGCACGAGTGTTTCGTACTGGCTGCTGCTCGTGACTAGCAATCGAAATTTAAAAACAAAGGCCGTGGCCAGTCTGTCGTTACTCCAAGGTTATCGAAGAACATACAATACAGGAATATCCCAACTTTCACTAACCTGCACGGTAACTGTGAAATCTCCGACAGTCTCCACCTACCACGAAAAGGAGTGTATACAATAAAACTGATGCACAGGAAATTCAAATACCAAATATGTTTATCTTCGCAAGAAAGATAAATGGGAAGTCGATAAATATGTGCGTCAATGTAACAACGGTCTGCAAAGGAAGGTAACAAACGACACTTCCACACGACACGAGAAAAGCAGGAATCGTCATCTTACCTTCTCAACGAACTCATCACTAGAGTCGGCAGCCATATCTTCGCACCTTCTAACTAACAAAAACTTAAGTAAAAAGATGAGAATATACTTAGCTGAAATGAACAGTAATTAAGGGAAACTAGCTGTTTCCATCCAAAGATAATATCGCTCAAGCTACCACGCTTGTTTGGGAAGCTTGCAAGTGTAGTTTCATTGCTTGCACCACGTGATCAATCAATACCAAGTCAGTCATGAATGGACCAATCAGATTGAGTGCTTAAGTGTTCCCCTCGCTAACATGTTCGTCACACACTGGCTTCGGGCTGAACGAGCGACAGCGTCTTACTACAGGACGAGAAAGGCGGATTGGAAAAATGCCAAGCAAACTCCTTTGTGGGAACTACTTTGTTAAGTATGCTGATTAAGAAATCGTTAGGTATTAATTTAAGAGGTAAATTTTCAAAACATTGTGAACTTTTTTGTTGGTTATCGCTTTCTAAATCGTCCTTTCCCTATAAGATACTTAAAGCATTTTCTAAAATGAACATCCTAAAAGTTATTTTACCTATTTTTTGCTTTTGTCAATTTTTGACAATATTATGCAAGATAACATCAAGCACTCTTGTAGCAGATACAGAACTGCACAGTGACCGCAAAGCGTCTTCACAAGTGTGGGGCAGCTCTTCGCGTTAAAGGCAATCCTCTTGTATATAAAAGTTATCACTATATATAAACTCAAAACAAATTTTTACAGTTACTTCATTTGATTTTGATAAAGAGGATACTTAAATGATATCTGAACGCAAATGTACTCCACTACAAAACAATGTAGGGTACATGTTCCGATTTCCTTGTATCTGGGTAGCATAATAACACCAACGACACAGTTTTAATGCAATTTTTTAATTGTAATTTTGTAATTTTAAAACTTTAAATAGAAGAAAGCAGTTTATAAGGAACTAGAGCTACAAAGGCCAAAACTTTATCAAACTCTAGTACTCGGCTCGAGAAAATTAGGAAGCTCTCAGGGTGCATTCTGCGTAAAACTCACGCCAGAGCTACGCCGGTAGCTCCTCAGGTATCAATTATTCACAAGGCATGACACCAAGTTTGAAAGACCAGCAAGGAACGAAAAAAGACGTGCGCCTAATTTTTTACATTTCATTATGCCAGTACGCCAAGGAGTATAATTTAGTCAAAATCCACGCTGCAACCCTGAGAAGGCAGCAAACTCCACGCCAGGGATCTTCAGGCCCAAGTGCATGAAATGCACGGTGGGAAGCTTTGAAAATTCCATTTTTAAAAAGAGTCCATTGACATTAATTCGCACATGGCACTCTGTTTGTGAATGTCAAGAGAAGAAAAGAGCTAGCACTGACAATATCATGCCTTATGGCATTGATGGTGCAGACATGACTCTAATGTAGATAATTTTAACCAAATTCTTTATGAACAATTGAATTTCATGAGCTAAATATCGTTTGCAGTGGGACGGGTACCTGGATTTCTGGTAAGTACCGTGGTTGTTTCCATCTTTTTGGTTATTCTAGGTTTAAAGCGTAGGTCTAGTGCAGAATACAGATCAATATCATTTCAGCGTCTAACAAACTTCACTCATTGCAAGGTTACTGTTACCAACTTCGATAATAAAATTAAAATACGTTAGTGTAAAACTGATTTGGAGGGCAGTTTCTTGTTTAAAACAAAGAGGGGGCACGAATTATTCCACATAAAAAATTGTCGCACTAGCTAGCGTGTTTATCAGGTGGTAGATACCAGCAAAATTCTGGTGGGTGGCACAACTCCACCAAGCAACTCACCCCCTTTATACTAAATTTAAACTTAAAGCAATAGCCTATATTTATTTCATATCATTTGCGCCATGTAAGGCTAGTTTGGTTATTTTTGCTTTGGTAGGGATCAAGATTCCATAGATCTCTCTGCGCTTTTTCTTGTTTTCAATCACAGGATCACACGTATCAAAATAATCTTTATTATCTTGCATATTTTACCAATTACCTGAAATTTTTAATAACTGCGCAAACCATAAATTGTGTGCATATTTTGAAATTAGCTTTATCTCCCAATGATAAAGGATTCTTATAAAAATATCCGAGTCCAGACTGTTCTGGATAACCCCTAAAATATATCACTAGTTCGAAGAACCATTTTGGACATTACCTACAAATTTCATTAAATCCATCACAAAGTTTCGAAGCTGCGCTGTTAACAAATAGTTAGATATAAAAAAGCCGACAACAAATAAACACCACCAAAACATAACCTTCACAGTGGAGGTGATAGACCTTTTAAACCGAAAAGACCTCAAAAATTTTTGAAGTCTATTTATGTTTCTGATGTCCGGTAGTTTGGTTTTGCCTTTTGTGTCGGGCTCATAGATTCCTCCTCTGGAAAGTGACTGAGTTGACCTTTCCACTACGAAAACACATTTTGTAAGTTTTAACCATGTTCCGGATACCTGTTCTCGTAGGAAAACTTACTCAAAGTCGTTGAGAGGCTCTTGAACACTTGTAATCAAGCTTCCAACGTCATTCATGTAAGTCAAAACTTGCTCTGATACAAGACAAGATAATGTTATATCCATTATCTTCAGCTACAATGCCCCAGACTTGCACTGTCAATATGGAGTGATATTAAATTTGCATTTTGCTGTACTAGAATGCTAGTATTTCCTTACCTTCTTCTGGTACTGGTGTTCATCAATATTGAGAGGTAGCTTTCATTGTTACCCGGGAAATTTACATTTTGTAGTTTGCATATCAACCTCAAGTATGTAATTAAAGGTATTAGCCCTTCGTCGTCTCATTAAGGCCGCTTTCCACTCACACGTTGCATAAGCATAATGTGTAAGATGGCTAAAGTGGAAATATCAATTTGATTTCCATTCTCTGCACGTATGAAATAGCAGGCAAAGATGGCTGCCTTCAACGAAGCTTTGCGTAGAAAGATAATTCTTTCGACTTTGATAAAAAGGAGGAGGGATAAAAGAAAGAGGAAAATGAAGCGTGGATGGCTGAGAAAGATATTCCAAGAAGGTAGAAAAATAGTCAAATTTTTATCAATTTAGATTTAACAAACGTAGATAATCTGAAAGTAAAGCTAACGACAAGATATACTAGGTACTTGTACCACTTCAGCCATACAGTCGTTTAGTTTTCTCTGAAGTTATTCTCTTCATATCTGTATCTTTACAACAGGGACTTTTTATGTCCCAAATGTATCTTTCCTCCCGAACTAGATCAATTAGCAACTCTTTTTTATTTTTTCCATTAGTAACACAACGCTCTGCAGAACCTTCTATAATAAAGCCACTTTTCTGCTGATCAAAATCTTCATCTGCATTGAGATGGTTCGAGCCAGATTAGTATGGAAGGCAGAGATATAAATAGTGATTGCACAGTGTTGTCGGCTTGTAATTGAATCTGTTGCCTCAACAACAGCTGTTGCTGCTGTAAATCACGAACGCTTTCCTCAATCCAACCTGCATTTGTTGACAAGCCGGACGCCATGTTTATCCTCCTTTGAGACTGAACTACTTGAATTCTGATTTTTCAATAACTCGGAGCACAATAAAAAAGTTGAAATTTTCCAACTTCAAGTTATTCTGCCGAGGCGTGATGTGTGCGCCAGAGTTACATCCAGTCAGCTAGACGAAACACACAAAAACTTTCTCTTTCAGTTAACAGAGATCACCAGGGTAGTCTATGGCAGCTAAGACAGTCTGATTCGGCAGCCACTGGTAAGCATGTGTTGCAAAGACAACTTAGTTACCTCTATTCTTATTCTTATTCTTTTCTTATCAAGAAATTTACCTCTTGTGGCTTGTATATCAATCCCGAGTAGGTAATAAAAGGTATTAACCCCTCTTCGTCACAGTAAGCCCTCGGGGATCATACATGAACCACACAAAAACCTTATTTTTCTGTTAACAAAGATCACCAGGACAGTCTATAGCAGCTAAGACGGTCTGATTCGGCAGCCACTGGTAAGCATGTGTTGTGCACTGACTACTTACTGACCTCTATTCTCTTCCTAGCCTCTTGTGGTTTGTGAATCAACTGCGAGTATGTAACAAAACGTATCAATCCCGAGTAGGCAATAAAAGGTAATAGCCCCTCTTCGTCACATTAAACCCTCGGGAATCTCACATGAATCACACATAAACCTTCTAAGCAAGGATCACTAGGGCAGTCTATAGCAACTAACACAGTCCGATACGATGGCCACTGGTAAGCATGTTGCACTGACTACTTACCTACCTCTAGTCACCCTATGCACTTCAATAGGTAAGATTATCCAAAGCATGTGTTATATGATACGATATCTTGTGATCTAGTTATGGTGTTTTGATCGTTTTAGGATTCATAATATTTAACACTGATGTAGGCCTGCTTGAACTAAATGCAAAAATGCCATTGTAATTTTAAAATTAATACTTTGATTAATATTTTAAAGTTAATACCATTTTAAAGTGAATACCGTTCTTCATTCTTCATTCTTCTTTACAAGTTTACTATAACGCGAATTTTAAACTTTTTTCATAATTACTAGTGAGCTAAGTCTATTTATTTTCATTCTGGTACATTGATTAATTTTTTACTTTCTTGTCGTCCTTAAATTTAGCGAGGCTAAGCAAGTCAAGACACAACGGACTCCAGTGTCTAACATATTCTTTCTTTTCACGTGACCAGAGCTAACGTTAAGAACGGTAGAAGATCTTTTAAAAGAGTTGACGCCGTCAATTAGTCAGGTACTTTCGACAGCCTGAGACTAAAGCATCGTGACCCTGTAGCTGGAACGAAGTTATCACTCTCCAAAAACTCATTGGATTTTTGCAGATCTAACATTGCCGACCTCATTGCTGGGAAAATTAGATCGTTATCGTCTTATTTAAGACACAAGTAACAGTTTTCAAAAATGTTTGCGATTACAATTCTTGGATAATCTTATCATTACTAATGTGACTAACAAGCTATGGACCTCTTAACTTTTTAATTACCTTATTTGCAACTGCAATAGTAGTTAATGAGCATTTGACCCTCATACATCCACGAATTTTGCTTGAAGCAAATGAATCAATTTCGGCAAATTGTAAATCTTATTGTTTCTTGTAATTTGGTATTTTGTATTATAGTATATTATTTTTACAACTTGGTAAAGACCTCCAAGTGATCCTCACTTCTGAGATACTCAGACTTAGCATCCAAAATTCGATGACTGCCCTGCGCCTGGTATCATTTAAAAAAATTGACAAACTTAACCAACTCGTTTCATATGCAGGGTATTGTCTGTACTGAGTTTTCTTCAGTTATTTGCCAGTTTCTTTGTCCAAGGTTACAAAATACCACTTTAAAACTCACTGGTTTTGTTGTTATACTTGATACAGCTTTTCTGCCGGCTATAGCTAAAAAGTGGAAAATATTAAAGACATGTTTTTGCTTACATTTTAAGCGTGATAAACATTGTTCATTGTATGAAAGTGGTATGAAGATGTTCATGATTTTACTTCAGATTTCTGCCAATGACGCTGAACTGCAGAATGGATAAAAGTGGAAGTTCTTGAAGAGACTTTGATCCAGAAAGCATAAGTTAGCTTGTTTGATTCAACTGCAATTTACAGGTAAGAAAAAAACGTAGTATGCGCCACGTTGCCTTTAAAGATGCTGTGATTGGCTAATGGTGTAAGCGCGGTGTGACGTCCATATTCTACAGAATATCATTTCCAAAAGTTGGTGAACCAGGGATTGTAATTTGTCTTGTCTAACCTTAATGGAAAAACCTATCTTTCTTAAACAATCTTTTTGTGGTACAAAACTTGAAAATTTGCTACATTGCGCCAAAAGCATACTTTAAAGCTTTTTTTGACTGACGCTCTTCATAGTATGATCCGTCCGAAAGGAAAATATGCATATATGATAAACTATTTACAAGAAGCATGCATCAGAAACTAGCCAACCATGAACAAAAAAGGGAAAGGGCAAAGAGAAATGCAGAAACAAAGCATTATTGGAAGAGTCCAAGTGAAAGAACTCTTTCTGCCTATGGAGTCCTGATTTTCTTGTTTGTTATTGTTTTTACGACTAGAAAGATCTTGCCATCCATTCACAAGGATTGTGTACCTACCACACAAAAAAGCTTAGTAGTATATGAATTTTTGTGCCGATGAGAAGCTCGGAATGTAGGTTGCACTTCTCACAGATTGCGTGACAGGATCAAAAAGCATGTTCCAGCCACTGTACTCCAGGCATCAATTCCTCCTAGAGAACAGCCATCTCGCGCTTGCAAAGCGAAAATGACTGCCAAAACATGCGATTCCACCATAGACATTTACTAGAAATTCAGAATGCACTAAAATGTATAGAGGTGATATTGGACACTATGAGTGTCAGAATGTGATATCGTGAAAATTGATGTTAATCGATGCATGACTAAGACTTCTGTAGAAATTTCACGGAGCGTTTTAGACTTCGAAAATGTGGTCAGGTTGTACCTTTTCTGCTATAGATCCATTGGGTGTATACTTGCCTCCATTGTATTCCATTATTTTGAATCAAAACATGTTTGATCTAAACCAGACGTTCTAGGGTCCCTTTTCAAGTGTGTCTACGTCTGAGTATCATGGGGTAAACAGACGAAGGAAGCACAAAAACTCAAGAGGGGGATTGTGAGCTACGAAAGTAAACTGTAGTTTTCAGAAACTCGTACAATAGCTTGAATGGGTGGATTCTTTCTAAATCATTAAATACTTACCAAACATTATTATGATTGGCACCGTTATGTATTCTAGCATAACTGTACTTTTTCCTTTAGTGTTTTAAAAAGAATAGGCTCAATATTATGCACCAACCGGGAAAACGCTGAGTCGCATTTCTTGCTGGTAGACGCTCTTTGTCCAGCGTCCTTCTGTTAATTAAAATATTCATGAGGTACTGTTATGAAAACGAATCAACTGTGTTATGAATCGTTTAGACGTTACAGTTCTTTGCTATAGTTGGTAGCTTAGATGCCATGTCACACTCAATTGGGCACAGACAGTTAACTCCTGTTCGCTTGATAACGTATTGCTGCATGCCACCAGAGAAAAAGAATTGGAGCACCTGAAAGCAAAAACGAGTTTGAAACTTAAAAGGATGGGTTAAGAAGTTAAAGTATGTCTATAGAATCAGCTGCATGGGATTCCTGTTAAGTTATTCTTCTGGTTGGTGCTTTAAGATCACATGTAAGCATAAACATGTGGGATTCTTTGTTTCACTTTCATGATATTGATTCAAGGGCTGCCAACAGCGAGGCAGGACCCCGGGGCTATTGGTGGATGCAAGCCCTTTACATTGTGATTTTCAGAAGTTTTTTTACAAATCAGTAAACATGAGTCCGTAATATCATTGTAAAAAGCTAAGGACAAGAGCAAAGTTTGCTTTTTACGAGAATCTGATAGGGTACAGCTGGCTTTTATCATTTCAATGCACAGTGCAAAACAATATCATGTCTTCATATTCACGGGCTCCGGGGCAGATGTTCCGCCTACCCTGTTACGGTCCTGGTTGCTTCTCCTGTATTGTCCATGAGTATTTCCATGGGGATCACTTCAATAATATATCTTACATTAACACATGCACTTCAAAACGAAAAATCAGACCTACAAACAATTCATACCGATACACCGTCTTTGTGCTTTCAAACTTCTATTTTAAAAAGCTTTCTTCTGGGAACTTGAAAACTGTAGAACTCACTGTCTGCTTTTCTTGCATTAAATGCTTTTCTCTTCTATATGATCTCAATATTTTCAAGTTCAACAATAGCTATTGTCTGTCTTTTGATACTTCTTGTTGCTTTAATGTTTTTCTACCTCCGCCAAGGAGGTCATGATTTATGGAGGTTCGTTCGTTTGTTTGTTTAGTTTTCAAAATATCTCAATCTCTCAAAAGGCATGATCGTTCTCAAATTTTTACCGTGTGTTGATAGCCCGACTGTCTCAAGCTGATTCAAATTTGAGGATGGCTTGCATGACATCCTCGAGTCTAGATCACTTTGCAGCTTTGGTAATGATACCTTCGTCAAAATTGCAGCTAGCGTGGAAGTCTTTATGGGGATAACCCAGTTATCATGGCGCCTACTTTAACAGCCCACACGTGGTAATGATATCTTTATGAGACGACAACTAGCGAGGATATCAACTTGGGGAAATCGTCTTTAAACTGACACCTTTTTCTACAAGTCATTCGAATTTTTCGAAACGGGGAATCCCATCAGATACAATTTGCTTGGCGGATGAATTTGCGCTCACGAAGTGCTTCTAATTACCTATGTAGCTAATTGCCTTGTTGTGGCCATCTGACCTTGTGATAAAGAAACTAGTTATGAGCAATAGACGGCTGATATGCGCAGATGAAAAATGAAGAATGGCTTGAAGTGACATGTACTTTAAAGAGCAATGCATAATAAGAAGGGGAATTTAAATTCGTTGAAATTAATAGGAAAACAAAGAGGCAGAAAAGCGTTGGGGAAAGAGGGCTGTATGTGCAAGAACCACTGAGTTCTCCTGTTTTTTGAATCAATGCGTTTTCATATTTCTATTTATTTGCTAGCTTTGTACGATGACAAGTACGGCATTAAAGATCGAACTCTACAAACCAGATAGTCGTGTAGACACTTACTTGCTAGAACGCCAGGATGACGTCGGAATGTTGGCTTCAGTTACATGAGGAAGTAAGAAGTGCGCATTATTTTGACTACACTCCAGAAACAAAAGAACTTTGACTTTAGAAGTTCGGAAAATGTGCTTCTCTTCTTTAACACACTTTAACGTCGTTCAATAAGCACAGAGAAACAAAAATGCAGCAAATATAAAAAGAAAGCTTATATCCCAAGTATTGTAATTTTAGACACCATCTGCTTCTTGGCTAAACTTCGGACTTGTTACAGAGTTTTTGCGGAATTGAAGATATTGCGCATCATAATCAGTAAGCTAATTTGTTTGCATGTCGTAGGTCTTGATGTCAAAATATCTCCTTTGGGGTCATTCCGTCACTGACATTTAGTGCCGTCGCACCGGGTGTGTGTCTAGCGAATGACAACACCTAATAAAGATATACATAGGTAAATGAAGCTCAAACCTCCGCCTATGGAAAAATTAGCAAAGGTTTGGTAATCTATTGAAAAAGAATGATAGCTATTTCTTTAATTTCATAAGATACAAAAGTTCCCAAGCAAATTGTCTTTATTAAATCACATGAGAAAAATAATAAGTAGAATTCTCTAACATGCCTGTTTGTGATGACTATGCAACTTTGTCGGCAATATAAAAACCACTTTCATAATGGCCGCACTAACATTAGCCATTTTTTAAATTAGCGATCTTATAGCTTCGTCAAAAAATTTCTTTAGACAAATTCTTCGACTGCTCCCAGCTTTTCGGCAATGAATATGCATATGTACTGGTTTGTAATGCAAGGTTTGCTGTAATGTATAGTTGGTTTGGTGGGTGGGCGTGAAGCCTTTTAGTGGGGCTGCGAAAAAGTCAATTTCTTTGAAAAAGTAATAGACCCCACAACGTATTTACTCCATCGCCAATTTTCTTCTTGAAAGTATTGTATTAGCACTAACGAAATGCAGTCTGGGCTCTTTTGTGGTAGATATACAAGGGTTATAGTAATTTTACTTTACCAAAATACTGCCATCATTCTTTGATCGCTTTCGTGTTAAATAGCAATCATTGACTACACAATTTTACTTTGCGCTTTACTGCGTATTTCCTGCTATTGAACAGACTCTGCAACTCTCTTTACCATTACAATCTTTCTTCCATATCCTTGCTTAACATCAAACTAACAGTGGAAAATAGAGGTCAACACTATTTTGCTAGTCGATTCATGGCAACGACTATTAGTCTATTCTATCTCATGCAGCGCTTGACTTGGCAACTTTAAACTTAGGTTAACCACCCCAGCAGATCTCTAACAATTCCCAAGCCGCAATCATCAAAAATCAAGTTGACCTCTGTGATCACTCAATAATTTTAAGGGGTATTCCAGTGTCATATACATATCAATGAATGATTCCAACCCTTCTTGCAGTCGATATAACTGGTTTTAGTGGGTTTCAAGATGTTTCAGCCTTTGCACGTTGTCGTAATGTCAGTGGAAGTAATATTTCGGTGCAAATTTGAGACAATCTTCAAAAATAAACAATTACATCAGTTTCAAACTGACAACTTTCTCGGTTCGGTTCCTTCCTGATTTCTTATCAGATTCAATTATGTAGCCAAGTCACAAAGTAATGACGACCTTAGCGCTTAAACTCATGCGATTCATTGAAATAAGCGGGAAAAGCGTACTGAAGTTGAAAAAAAACTTCATTTCAATTTTTCCTGATACCATTCAAGACGAGGGATGCTTTGCAACGTTGAATCTGATTTGCCTCAGAATATTTTGGTCTTGCGTTTAAGATTTCCGCTGTCGATAAGGAAAACTCCATGAAATTTGCAAATATAATACATAAGATATCTGGGCTATACTGGTATCATTTAGTCTTCGTGAAGTGGTACATTTAGTTAAATCCAACTTAAAATGATTTACTTGTAAAAAAGACAGAGATTTAAAATCGTTCGAATACATATGAATGTTAATCGTTTACGTGAGAATAGATCTTATACCGTTCGAGTCCATCTGAATCTTAATCGTTTACACGAGACAAGATCATCTGAATGGTAATCATTTATGTGAGAAAAGATCTTATACCATTCGAGTCCATCTGATTGTTAATCGTTAACACGTTCCAATCCTTCTGGATGCGATCTAGTTGCTTGCTCAACACTTGACCCAATAAAATCCTGAGAAATGTCGTTAGAATAAAAGGCCCTGTTGTGCCTGGATTGGTATATTGCCATGATTACGCACTATTTGCTATAATACTGTGGCATTAGAACATACCTCGATCTTGTTCTGTGCAAATAGTAGATCAACGTTCCTTGATGTATATTAGATCAAATTACATCACTATTGTTACTTGTTCCAATAATTACTATGTCGTTTTACCCTCATACCATTTCTTGTTACCTTCACGTTCTTTAATTACAAGAGTTATACGGAGAGTTAGTATTCTTTGCAATACCAGATACATGAAAAGCGAAGGGGCATGTTACAATCTCAAGCTGTTCCAGTATTGCATCTGCCCTAAAATTTCACCATAGATTTGCAAAGTCAGTCACTTAAATCACTGATGTGTAGATGACAAACAATCTTATTTATATTTTGAATTTGCGCAATCTGTAAGTTTCATAGGATTGACCTCACACCATTCAGACGGTTCGCTGACAATTACTGTCTTTATGTGTCATTGAGATCAAATAACATCATTTATTATTTGCCAGCCTGAAGGAAACAAGCGTCGAAAACGAAGCGAAGCTATTCTTGTCACCCGTCGTTGCCTGCCGACAATTTTCCACGGATCTTAAGGATTCGTTTCGTTACCAGGCAAAACGGAGTTATTGACAATTGGCAAAAATGTACCCGTGCTTTTTATCTGTACACTTATACTCATCAATGCCTGAAATATATAGTGTAAGATAAATGCGACAAATGAGAATTGACGTTTTATCGCCTGATATCTGTCATACTCTATATTGTTTACAACTATGTCGCACGGAGTTTGTTAACCCCTTGTAGCATTAGTCGTCAAGTAAATCTTGCAAAATGCCTCCTGCCTTTAGAAAAGTAGAAGACTGAAAGCAGCTTGTCTCAGTTAGCTCAAGGTGTGTATCAATGCTACCATGGAGTCACCAATGGTAATTTTAGCCAACGAATTGAAACTGATCCTTACGACCACTGAGAGATTAACCGGTTTGGCATCAGATATCTAAGAACTGATTAGAAAATCAATAGCACTCCTCCACTGTAAAGAATCCTAAGTCTGCTCAACTATCGTTTACACTAATCCGAGTCCTAAAGTGCCGACATTTATACAAACTCTTAAAGTTGGCAGCAATCAAACATCTTGTCGCTAGAAAATGCCTGAAAAAATCACCTTAAAAATGCAAAGTATGGAGGCGCAAGTGCGTACTTAGATTCTGTTTAGTCCAAATTTGATCTTTTGTTTTATATTCCCGTTATGAAGCATCCAAGCGAGACGAAAAGAAGAAAGTGAATGAAGAAAATTATTCTCGATCTATGATACCAATCTCCTAGCACAGATGGCTAATGAAGAAGAAAGGTAGGAGAAAAGGCAAGGCTTACGTGTGTCTGGTGAAGAATCCACTTCCACTAGAAAGAAAGAATTGTTCAATAATTAGAGAGGTTAGGCTTAAGCCTCCTTTTAGGAAAAGGCTAACTGGAGCACAGTATACCACCTATTAAAATTGTGTTTCAAATTGGAACACCTGTTCAAACTTTGAAGATTTATTCGAAAAATCAAGAAGGAAAGCTCCATTTTTACCCTGTCTGGCCCAGAATGAGACATTTTGGTCAGAATTCGGTCAGAAGGTGGTTACTCAAAAGGGGCCCCACGATACCTACAGCTTGTACAAGACTTCCCAAGCACCTTGGCCATGTACTCGTAAACAGAGATCTGTTTGCGAGTAAGGAACATAAGTAACTAAGTCTAAGTCAATGATTCACAACTACTAGTTAACCATTGGACTGACTTGTTACAGTCTTCTTCTGCAATACGGTCCTCTGCATTAAGGTTGATTCATGCAGGTTTTCTTCTTCTACAGTTGTCTTTTTCTATGATACAATCATCTTTTACAATACGATCTTCTGCATTATGACTGTCTAGTTCGATTTCCCTTGTGTCTTTCCTGCGTTTATCTTGTCTTGATTTGATTATGGCTTGATCTTAACCAAACATCTTTGCAGGACCTCCTCCAATCTACCAGCTATCCAAATTTTACCCCTCTGATTCTTAATCCTAATTTGCTGAGTTCTACTATCTGATCCTAAGTTTGATCCTAATTGTTTGATCACAAATAGGAGCTCGTTTACTCATCCTATAATACCAAAGTGTACTTGATTGAAGTTGATGAATTTTATTGTCTCTCTATTTCTACCATCACCAAAGTTTATTCCGCCAAACCACAGATAGATGTCAATTCACAAATATTTTTCCTCATTGAAAAATATGTTAAGAAAATAGTCTTTTGCCCAAAGGTTATGCCCCAAATGCGCTCTAACTACTACTATTCTATTGAACTTTGAAATGATCGCCCTCCAATTGAATTTGATGTTAATACTGATAGACAAATGCGCAGTGTAGTGTAGACA
>JANTCA010011225.1:34289-50127 GCA_024741275.1 Chironex yamaguchii | reverse complement strand
GATATATATAGAGTTGTTTTCAGGCATCTTTTGAAATTTGCCGAAATTGGCCTAAATTTGCTCAAAATGCCTTACTACAACCTTGCTTTTTCGGCCATTTTCGGTCACTTTCATTCTCCTTCGATTTTCTGCCTGATCATGCCGTAAATCCAATTTACCTATAACGAAACCATGTTATATATGACTGCAGATATGTATAGAGTTGTTTTCAGGCAACTTTTGAAATTTGCCGAAATTGGCCTAAATTTGCTCAAAATGCCTTACTATAACCTTGCTTTTTTGGCCACTTTCGGTCACTTTCATTTCCCTTCAGTTTTTTGCCTCAAGATGCCGTAAGCCAATTTATTAACAACGAAACCATCTTATATATGAGTGCAGATATATATAGAGTTGTTTTGAGGCATCTTTTGAAATTTGCACAAATTGACCTAAATTTGCTCAAAATGCCTTATACAACCCTGCTTTTTAGGCCATTTTCGGTCACTCTCAGGCACCTTTGGTTTTCTTCCATCTTATACAATCGTTTTTGTGTAATATATAGTAGTTAAATAGAATGTTTTTACTTACTTACTTATCCTCTTCGAGACAAGGGCGGCTCATAAGGCTCAAAGAATGTTTATTTAGGCGCATAAATAATCTTGGATTGCAATACTAAATCCCTGCCTGTCTGGTCACCTTAATACTGCTTGGAGATACACTGGGTTTTGGGGTTTTTTTCGCTGTATGGCATTAAGCTGACGGAAACCCATCTTATATATCGCTTTGGTATATAGATATGGTAGTTACATGAAATGACTTAATTGGTGCCGGAATTATCTTTAACTGCCATGACTTTGTTTTTCGAGCCAGTATAGTACACTTCGCTCGTTTTTCTCATTATACTTGTGGATGACATCTAGCTAACAGAAATCCATCTTATATATAGCCCTGACCTAACCAACAATAGAATATGGAAGTTTTTATAGGTGCTGGAATTATCTTAAATTGCCTTACTTTCTGGCCAGTATGGTACACTTCAGAGCTGCGCTGGTTCCTTTCAATTTATATTTGCAATATAACATCTAGCTGACAGAAATCCATCTTATATATGCCGTTTTGTGTAATATATAGTGGTTATATGATGCCGAAATTACCTTAAATCGCCTTACTATTCTTTCGGACGAGTTTAATCTCTTCAGATCCACGCTCTCCTTTTTCAGTTTTTCTGGCGATGTAAACCCTGGTTGAAATCCATCCTATATATTATTTTTCTGTAACACATGGTAGTTATATGCACTGTTTTAATAGGTGTCTAAATTATCATTGATTGCCATGCTATAACCTTGATTTTCGGGCCACTGTGGCATGCTTCAGAGAGAGATTCGTTATTCTGAATAAATTTTGCTATGTGCCCTCAAATGTACAGAAACCCATCTGATACATGACCATCATGTAAATATAGTAGTTAAATGAAATGCTTTGACAGGCGCCGAAATGCGCTCCTAATCCCTTACTATAGCCTCGCGATAAGGTCGGTGGCTCTGGACAAAATTCCCAAAACTCGATTAGTAGATCCTTTTTTATGTAGACCAATCGAAATTTTAAAGGTTATTATTCTTGTTTTTTGCAAATAGTAAGATTTTCAAATATATTACTTGTACATTTGACTTTACTCTTTGGTCGTTATACTCTCACAATGAACTCGTTTGTTGGAATTATCAACAAACTGCGTTGACTATTTTAACTAAAATGTGCTTATTATCTGACTTTCGAGCAAACCTGTAACGCCAGATACGTTAGCATGTACTGACTAGTGACAATCTTAGCTGCAGAAATTCTGCCTTCAAATTATTTATATTTTGTTTCCATAGATAGGTGGTTGGCTAATGACTGGCATACTGCTGATTGGAATAGTTTTCTTGGTCGTGACTCACTTTCTCAGTCGTAGAGAATGGAGGAAATATCAAGAGGAACAATTAGCAAGAAACGGTATTTCTGGTAATCGACTTCATGATCTTTTGATTGAGAGGCAAGGCCGTGGATGGCGAAAAATTGTATATAATGTCGCTCCAGTGTGACTGTACATTCGAATGTGCTCTTATGGAGTTTGTCAGTGGAACTTATGCTTATAGATACTTTTAATAATAAATCATGTGTCAAATTAAAAGCCCAATAGTGCCAAGCGGCGGATCAGGCAAGCCACAATCCCCCTTTGCAAGCTATTTAGTGCGAAGACCTGTAACTTTTAAAGAAGCACATAACCGAGTACGTTTGCAACTACAAAGGACGAAGGTGTTCGATACGAAAGGAATCAAGGTGTTGCCTGCACTTGTCTTTGTTACAAAAAGCAAAGCAGTATGAAGGAAGGAACTATATATATACTACAGTATTAGAAAGTACAAAAGTTTGATATACGTGCGATGACAGGGAAAACTGTAGAAATTATTAGCTGCTTCAAGAAATGAGCATTAGTAACTGACCAAAAGGTAGGGGATCCTAATACTTGAAATCAATTCAAAGTGTTGCTTGGAGATATAACAAAAAATTTGGCATTGGAAACATTCTACCTCGTAACAGTAAATACAGTCGTTGAAAAGCGGTATGCTATGCTTCTAGCGACAATGTTAACAGCACAGGCCAGCAAAAGAAAAAAACAATCACTGATGTCAGATTGATTTAGTCCTTTATGAGGAAAACCTTTTACGCGACTGGGCATTTATCTCAAACTACTGCGCCACATAGGGCTGGCGTGACAAAGAGTGGAGTGGTTGCAGATTCATACTTCCAAACTGCGTTTGCGACAAAGCGTAGAAATTTCTTGTACGTTCACAACTCAAAATAAAGCCAAGGGAATTGAAATGACAAGTACCAGTGTGAAAATTAGATACTTGACAAGAATGGTTTCAAGGTTGGAGTCATTGAAGCATGGAATACCCAGCATTTGCTTCCAAAACAAACAATGGAAACATAGACCAGTACATCAGTCCGCATCCACATTCTTCATAAATATGAATAAATTGGAATTTGGCATCTTACGTAACTTCAGTAGATGGGTTTCAGGCTGAAACCGAATGAAACACATTCGTTGTTGGTATCGAAATTTGCTTTGTAACAGTGTATCACCCACGCAAGACTCCAATTGAATGTGAAATAGTAATACACACTGTTACATCTAAGCCAATAGCTACGCCTACAAAATTTATGTTGCCTTTAAACCCATGAGCCTGCCAGCAAACCGCGCGCATAAATTTCACACACCCAGCTGCAAAATTTTACTCCGATACTTCTATCATAAACAAGGCATTGGTAAATGTACCAGCATGTATAATTTCATGAACTATAAATCTCTTTACAAATACATACGTAAAAGAACTAAACTATATCTAGTTTCAAAGAATAAGTCATTAGAATAACTCACACGGGTTTACAAAACTTGTTGATGTTCTAAATGCCTCGTTGATTCAAGTTGTCTCTTGTAATCAAATGCAAGAAGCTGGGCTGCAAGCTCGATTACTGACTGAAGCCGCACCGCTAAAAACAAAAACAATGACGTATGTTGAAGTTCCAGCATTAAATCAATATACTAATTAAGAGCCGTACACCGTATACTAAGCTATACAAAAGCATGACACTAGAAAATACATACTAGTCATTACTCACTTATTTAAGTTTCCAAATCTCATACGTGTTTATCCATTACAAAACTAACGTTGCTAATGTGCCTTCCTGGAAGGAAACCAGGTTGTACATGAAACCACAGGATAAGGTTGAGATGGGCTGGACATGTGTGGAGGATGCCGCAACATCGACTCCTACATACACTGCTTGATCCTATAGAACCTTCAGCTTGGTAGGTCCAGAGAAATGCCCTGAGGAATCAGTGAACTGCAGGATGACGTTTCTCGTGGTGGCTTTCCAATCGACGAGGCAAAAGAAGCCGCGCCGAGAAGGTGTTCATCCGTATAGAGGGTTGGTGTTCATCCATGACTTTCGCTAGGACGTCGACAGGCTATTGTGCATCGTCGCTTATGTCGAGAAGTTCAAGTCACAACCGTCGTCGTCGATCAAATGCCTTATGCTCTGTGGACATTGGCGGACATGACCCTCAAAAGCCTTGTGTTTCTTGCCCGATGAATGATGTGACTCGTTCTGATGTTCAGCCATTCACTCATTGCTGTCATGTACGTCAGCCTCTGGTGCCCTCTGCTCGTACTTTAACTGTCCAAAACATTGACGAGCAAGGAAGCGCTCCTCTGTCTAATATTCCTACATTAAAAGCCTTGTCTCTATTTGATATATAATTCGTACTTAATCAGGATGATAAAATCTCTTTTCTTCTGTGCTCTTCTCGTTTGTGCTTAAGTTTGTTCGCTCTCAGTGAAGAAAATACCACTGCCTGACTTCACAAAGGTGGGGCTATTAATACATGAATCTTGGATTTTACCAAATATCAAGGTATTCGGCAACTCAGAGTTTTTGAGCGTGGCTTACTAAGACAACAGTCAATAGACAGAGAAATTTATGTTCTAAGGAGAGATTGAAGAAAATTTCAATCTCCTATTTCAATGTTTTAAGATTTCTTGGTGTTGGGAGAGTACGAACAGCGTTGTAAACTTTATTTGGTATGCTGAGTCCCACAGGCATCACAGGTAACAGCGAATAGTGTATTTAAAAGCAAAGCCCTATGCTACTTATAGCAAACGTGGTAACATACATTTGAGTTAACTGTATTAAATGACTAAATAAAATGTTCGGAATGCTGGAGAGTAGCCTTGGAAGACCAAATTGCTGCAAAGAGTAATTCTTAGAAAATGTATTCTTATCATTTCCATTTCCTAATGCTGCAGTCCAAAGGCTGTTTAGTCAGCGATAATTGATAAAGAATAACTACAGACCATCTCTAAAGTGAGAAAGTTTGCTGGCACGATTACAAGCCAAAACATATTTAAAATACAAAGGTGAAACGTAAACTTAATATCAGGGATATCTAATTCAACTGACTGGAACAATTACCTATGAACGTTTTTAAGGACCTAAAATGACATGCATTAGTTACATCAGTTTGATTAATAACTTATTAAACTTTTTCGATTTTAAAATTAATCCTGTTCTGTTGGTGTAAGGCTTTTTGGTCAGACACTCTTCTTTAAAAGTTTCAAACCACCGAAAATAATCATGTTTGCTTTAAATGATATTTTAAAAATTTCGAGGAAATTTCCACAGCCGATTAAGGACATCCGAGGAAATTTGAAGAACTTACAGCATTGTTTAAGGCAATGATTGCAAAGTAAACCAAGTAAAAACAATGTTCAAAATGGATTTAATAATATTAGGGTAGTGGATTTCAAACTTAAATTAATTTAAGAAACACACTTACTTGAAACAGCATAGCACCAATCTCTAGTATCACTGTTCGGTCTACAGCTTCGTATAGCCTCATCAATTGTAATTCCATACCCTGATAGTAATTCCTGTTCTGTGCTCTTACTGTAAGCAACAGTTGCACATTCATATGGCAATGGTATAGGTTGCGAAAATGTTCTAAGTTCAATACCATTAGCAGGATCCCGTATACCAAGGCAAAACATTGCACTCCACCTGTACAAAAGAGAAACAAATTGGTCCACCATCTGTTGCAAATATTGGCCTGTGTACAATTTACATCAAACAACAGTAAACAAAATTAACGACAATCTTGAATCCAATTGAGCATCATCTATCTCATTTTTAGACTTGCGTATATTAGCATCATGACAGCATTGTTTGTATAACCATACTTTTGCTGCTGACTGCTGATACTCGCTCGATAAGCTTACAAGCCCAGTGACAATTAGATTTCCACTCACAATAAATTCCTGCAAGTTATTTAGACAAACTTCAGCCATGTTTGTTCTCTCTACTGTTTCTATTTAGGCACACATTTGGGTCATGCATGTCACGTGACAGGCATCCAACAATATAATTGCCATCAACTGCAATGGGAAAATCCTCACAGACCCCAGACCTATCGCTGTCTATCTCAACATACAATTCACCTCCATTCGACCCCACTCCTCCCATCCTGACAACAGAAAGCTTACCCTGGACATCAAAAAGCTACCACTCACCACAACTCCTGCCTCCATCTCAACAAAACTCCAAAGATCCTGGGTGTCACCTTTGATACCCACTTCACCTTAACCCCCCATGTTGAAACAGCTAACGCCTAGCCTCTCGAAGGAACAATGGCCTCAAAGCACTGAGTGACACGATCTGGGCACAGAACAAGGAATCCATTCTCACCACCTACAAAGGCTTCACCCGACCCATCATCAACTATGGTACTCCCATCTGGGCTCCCCACCAAAAATCTAACTCCAACATTGAAAAGCTCCAACGGACTCAAAATACTGCCCTCAGGATAGCCACCGGTTGTCATAAAATGGCCTCCAAAGAACACCTCCACCAAGAAACCAAAATCCTTCCCATTAAAGAACACACTGACCTCTTTTGTCCCACTTATTCAACAGAGAGGAGACCCTTCAAGATCCAGACTGAGAAGATCCAAGCAAACGTGTGCATCTTTGCTTCAGCAGTGTGTACCTATAGGAAATTTCAGCTCTTTAGGGCAATGTGGAACTTTGTCTGCAAAGGTGACATTCGTCAGACACTTGAGGCAGCACATCCAAATGCACTGAGTTTTTTCTTCTACTGGGAATGCAAAGTGTAAAACCAAATGCCATAAAGCAAAGTGCTTATGACACAAGCCTGTAAATCTGTTAACTTCTAGAGCACATTGTTTGACAAAAGTATAAGTTACCCTTGTCATGGTACATGCTGCTTTTCCCATTCACGTATGTGGATCAGTATTAATACTGCATCTAAATTAAGTCAAAAACACCATTCAGTTGGTCATCAGGTAATTTAGTGTTAGGGACAGTGTTTGTACCTCTTTCAACAATCTGAATCTTTTCTTATTTTTGGTGATTCAGGAGTTTTAGCAAGCCTTGCTGAATGGAAAATCTTACCAACGTAACAAGTTTAAAAACATCACACATCACATGACACGTGATTTAATACAAAATTAAATTATGTCACATCATTATTACCTATGTTGTTCAAGTTCTGTCAGGAATACTTCCGTTGCCACCATGATATAACCACCTTGAAAATTAAACTGTTTCTGAGCCAAACCATTTAATTTGTCATACACTGCTGCAATACCGGAAGCAAAACCCACAGGGAGTGGAGCCTGATTATGGTTCACAGGTTCAAACTTTAGAGCAGAGTGGCCAAAGACATTCCTGAAGCCCTGCCTAATGCCTTGAACGATAGGTTCTTCACCAGAAGCAACTGCAATATTAATCACTGGATCTAAAAAGTAAAATGGGAAGGATAATGACATCAATGAGCAAGGCATACCTTTGCATCATCAAAATGAAAAAGGGGAAAATCCGCGAAAAACTAACATCTGCAGAGTTGCTGTGAGCATTACAACAATGACCATGAAAAAGAATATGACGATGGTGCTGCTGCTGCTGAAGATGGTAAGAAATTTTTAAACAACAAAAAGTTAAGATAAAAAAATTATTATTCAACAAAACTAAGTAATTAATGCAAATATTGAGTAAGTAACAAGTAAGCATTAACAGTCATAGGCAAATTATTCTCCAGCTTATGAACAGTGTGTGTATTGGCACCATAAAACATAATTATGCCTTCGGTATTAAAAGCGCTGTTTGTAGATAACAAGTAAAAAGGGCAGCACTGCACTTGTCAAAGAATGAAATCAAATTTTACAAATCACATTACTGATTCTTACTTAGATACTCTTCCATGCCTGGATCCAGTGTTGTCAAGACAGTATCTGTGGCATGCTGGGAAACAAAAAGATGCTGCAAAACATGGATATCAAAAAGGAATTAGGAAGTCAATAGGATGCAACAAGATATTGTTGGAAGTAATATGACAAGACATAATACAGTATACACAGTTCTCTTTGGTAAAACAGGAAATTGAAGCAAACTAAATGACACATAAATGATACTAATCAGGAAACAGCTAACTAAGTCCATAACTTTTTGCCTTGTGTCTCTTCAACAAAATGATCAAGTGGTTCTACAAGCAATAGAGCTTTTAGACAACTAATAACACTATGAATAAAGAGCAAGCATATCAAAGTCATTAAGTAGAAGACTTATAGCTGGAACAATTTTTGTGCCAGATTTTTGTTACAAGTGTACCTAGGAGGGCTTTTTGTCAAAGAAAAATAAGGATGACAGCCTTACAAACTGCATTGTATATTAATGTGAATTTTACGTCAATGTCTAGCTATTCAGCTCCCCACCACTCCAAGAGATGCCAATAAGCTCATACAATGAGCTCCTGTCTACATGGCTTCCACTGAGTCCATAAAGTCAAAAATTTTCAAGATGCTAACAGTTGCTGTTGTAGTTTGTTAAGTGTTCTTTATTTGCTAGATGGCAATATCTATTGTGACTGGTGATATTTCACTGGATCTTGAAAATTGTGACCAACACAAGGGTCATGTTGATAGCAAATAGTGTACATATCACAAGAAATAATAAAAAACAAGGATCATTTGTATCAAAAAATGGTGAATGTTAGGAGGATCTTGAAAGTAATGAGGATTATTATGCGCACAAAGACCAGAAAAATAAGGAGGATTGTAATGAAGAATGGCAAAAAAGGGATGGTGAGAATTAAGGGAATGAAAATGAGAAAAAGATGATACTTATCATGATCATAATGGACATAAATGGAAAACATAAGGAATGACAGAAGAAAAAGTAGAAACAAAATAATCTTTGGTCTACACTAGCTTAGACATCTTCTTAAACAGTTAGTTGGTTCTTAGTAACTAAAAAGGCTAGGAAAGGTGTCTTCTTAGGGAAGTATTAAACCAGTTTGATAATAAAAATATATACTCTTGGTAGGCTTTATATTAATACACAGCTTTGCTGGGCTGATGAGGTTATAGTCAAAAAACACATCTTGGTTAGTGAAATTTTTAATGAGTGTGCAACACAGCCCTTGAACATGCAAGCATATTTGACATTACATAACTAAGCCATGATCCAGTAAATGATAGTGCTCATATATACAGGGTAAAGGACAATTCCTTGCCTAAAACCCTTGAATTGCAAAATCTTTGTTCTGATCATTTTCAACCTTGAAAGTACTGAAGGTATAAGCATAATAACCTTCCACACTGTCTATTGCCCGAACAAAAAATTTTTAGGACTGTCTGTGATCACACTTGATGATGAGACTACCAAATCTAAATATTAAACCTTCGTAACAATGTCAATAAGACTGTTCATGGATGATGTCCTTTAAAATGATGTGTCTGTATATTGTGAATATCCTAACAAGGGAGGTAACAGTGACTACAATAGTCCAAGGGGTGGTGATAGAGAATAAAAACAGAAGGAGGAGGAACAATATTTTCCACGACCAAATCTAAAACTTACAATGACAAGTATGTAGAATCTGATTAGGTTAGACTAACAACGCCAAAGGTGTAAAATAATCAACAGTAGCTGGTAGTATTTGTTAAGGAATTTCTCTGGTGACAAGATTACTAACGGGCTAATGTCTCAGTGGCTTAGAACTTAGGAGTACATTGGGCAAAGAGTATAATAATCATGATTGGATTAATAATGGTGGCATCTAAAATATTGTTCAGGGCTACTTTGATTTTAAGGATACATTATGTTAAGATCAACAATAAGGATAATGTTACTGATGAACATTATAACTAGAACTAGTGTAGCAGAAGGCTTATCTCGGTCTGTAACAAGGATTTAAATGGTTATGACGCTGATGCCACAAATAATTGATAATAACAAATGATAATATTACCGCTGATGATGGCAATATTGTCGTAGCAATGACCAATTACTTGAAAATTGAAACGTAGCTCATAAAAAGCATACGACTCATGTCATGATAAAGCTCCTGTCTACATGACCAATTACTTTTCAAGTAGCATACAGGGCATAATAAATTTAACAAACATAAGAAGTATAGTACCTTGGTCTTCTCAATAATATGTTTTCCAATCTTCTGTGCTCCTTCTGCCCAATCAGTATTTGTGACCCAAGACCATAAACCAGCACTATCTTGAGCATAGGACTCATGAGATCCAGTACGATTGGGTCTGTGGTCATTAAACTGACTACCAGGTGAGCTTGAATATGTCATATGGCTAGAAAAGTCCTGTGGGGCTGGAGTAAATATCTGTGGTTGGCGGACAGGATGTGTGGAATAATTGTAGACTGATGGTATAAACAATGGAATACCCTGTACTTGTGAGGTCATGCCCTGAGAAGGATGACCCTGCTGCCATGGCTGTGATAGATAGTGCTGTTCATTCTCATTGACACCCTGTGGACCAGGATGAAGGATATCCAAATAATCAGTGTCGGTTGTAGCTGTATATTGCCCTGCCATGTGTTGGCCAGGTGTTTGCTGAAAAGCAGCAGCAGGTACAACAGGAGGAGTATCTTGACCAAACTGATCTGAAACACTGGTTGCAGCTTGAACATCAGGTCTAACATTTCCAGAAGTAAAAGTGGCTTGATATGACTGACTCGTGGTCTGCTCAATGTTCTTTGTAAGCATACTATCAGTTCCAACGCTTTTATTTCCATTTGAAATTTGTTCCATTGTTGTTGGTGAAAACTGAGCAGAGGCAGGTATCACTGAAGGTTGAATATAGTTTACATTCTGTGCAGCAACCATCTGAAATCCTGATACAGACCCTACACAGGTATTCACAGCTTGAAACGGTGGGTTCATAGTCTGCTGAATGTTCTGCGTGAGCAAGCTATCGGTTCCAATATGCTTGTTTCCAGGTGTGACATCATTGATATCGAAAATATTCTGCTCCTGATGGGAACTTAACTGGCTGGATACCAAACTGTCTGATTTGTTGCTTTTCACAGAAAATGGACTAAATGCATTTAATACATCCACCTGAGATTTGTCCGGTACACCTCCTAGAGTCTGTGATTTGTCGTGCAGCTGCTTTTGCTGCCGATCAACTGAGCTTCGGGAAGAAGCCACAATTTGTGCTCCATGAACATGATCCTCGCTTGTCGCATTAATTTTACTGAAATCAAAAGGATCATCAACAGTCAAACCCTGAAAGTAATTACTCACGTCCGTAGTTACAACACTTCCTGCTGCCTGGCTTACACTTGTATTATTTGAAACAGAAATAACTGCCTCCGATTGATCCGTTTGATCACTCTGCTTCGAAGTATCTTCGTTTGATGTTCCTATATCGTTCTCCTTTAGGGGTTGCAAATCGGTTAGCGATTGACTGCTACAGTCTACAGATAATACATCAGTCTGTGCACTAACGCCTAAATCACTAAAACTTGAGTGAGATTCGCTGAGGTTTACATTCTCGAGGTTCATTCTATCTTCCGAGCTGGACAAAAACCCATTTGACTTCCCAAAACCCTCGTGAATTGGGGTATTTTTTGAGCTACTTGTCAACAAAACTGGTTCATCAAGTAAGTCCTCGTCTTCAAGCTGTCCAGTCATTTCTCCTATGACGGAAGGAGTGCTAGCATCTTCCAGTGAAATGTCTTTGGAATCGATCTTCTCCAATTCTGCCGACATGATGGAAGTAGATGACGACAGCGTCTGCAGTAAATCACTATCAGGTTCTTCTTGCATCATTTTGTCCAAACTCACCTTGGAAACCTAAACTTTATCAATGGCATGCTAAAAACGTGTTTCCATGTTCTGTTAGGATAAATCTCTCTGAATTGATTGGATATAAAGCAACGAAAATACTGTATGACTATCCTACGTGGCAACCATTACACCGGCATTTTGATAATCTCGTTGTGGAAACGATGCTGGACAAGAAATCAAAATCGCGCGAACATGTGAAACACGTGGTCTCTCAAGAATACAATGTATCATTTTGCAGTAATTTTCACATGTGGTGGTCTCCATAGAAAATTTCCAACAGTAGTTGTCAGAAGTTGTGGGATATCAGGATACAAAACCTGTTAGCCTGAGTTCTCTACTGGTAATACGGCTTTAAACCTGAAATGTTTATCTGCGTATCCGGCCTTCATTATTTTGTACTTCGAAATTTTCCATCGGTAGCTAAGTCCACCTTTAAAAGTTTTAGACCAATTTTTATGCAATTCTTATCACTTGCATTGGGGTATAAATGTTATTGGACAATTTACTTTCATGCTGGCATGAATTACACTGCACTTTTGGTATTATAGTAGGCTTAGAGATAGTTATCTGATCTCCTCTGTTTGTATATTGGCGCTACATTTTGAAATATGTTCAAATGAAAAGATAAAAGATTCTTTTGGCATCGACTATTGTCAAATAGGTTATGGTATTAAAGGTGAACTCAAATGTGTGCTCAAGGAGGACCGTTGTTCCATTAAATATTTTAGATTTCTAAAAAAATTCAACGGCCAAAAAGCAGCAAAATTTTCAACAGTAATGAAGTAAATTAAACAGTAACACCTATACAAAATTTTGAGTGAACAATCTTACTAATAATGCATAAAAATTGATATCAGACTTATCAAGGCGGCCGTAGTTACAGATGAAATATTTTCGAATTACCAGTTAATTAAAACCGATTGTGCGACTCGCCATTTCAGGTTTAAAGCCGTATTCAGCTGCCTCCTGCTTGTCCGTCCTCTCGTGTTATACGAACTTTACAGCGCACGCTCCAAAGCAGAGTTTTTCTACCTACGAAGTAAACATGAATTGTTGGCTCTGTGGGTCCCAGATAAACCTTGAGACGTCAAGAGGAAAACTTCACTCCTTTACATAGATGACAACGTGACAGACAGTGCATAAAAAGACCTCACTAAGTAGATACAAAATTTGATCTTAGATTTCAAGGTCACTTACATTAAAAGAAAAGCACAATGAAATAAATTAAAATGACTACTAATGATATATCAAGGGAATAAGAAAATTAAATAATAGACAAAAGTAGCTGTTGAAACAGAATCAAGGAATGAGAAGAAAAGCGAGCTAATATTGATATCAAAACTCAAGACAATACAGACCTGATGACATTATTTAAAGACCGCACGTTGCACAAAATTGCAAAAGCCAAACCTAAGAGATCGGTTTCTATATTTTCACTTTTGCTTTTTAATAAGAAGTAAGCTAAACTTCTTGACTAAGGATCAGGTTACGAAATTTTCAGACATCCGAGAGCAGAAATGTCGATATATTTTGCTTGACATTTGCTTTGACATGATTAACCTTGTAAACCATTTTCTGAACTAACCCTTTTCACACAGGAATGGTTAGTAGAATGTGCTATCTTAATACTTCCTAACACTTAAATTTTCGCCAGACATGAGCATTTAACGTTGGTAAATGTTTTAAAGACTTCTGGGCCTCGTATTGATTTTAAACACTTATCAGAAAGGGATAAATTCTTGCAAAAGGTTGAGATGTTCCACTGTTTATCGGAAACTCAACTTTGTGGTATGCGACCATCTGAAAACATTCACAAAGACTTTCATTTACTCCGGCAACACATACAGAAAGTATGGCTATTAGCATGATGAACATTTGGGTGTCAAAACCATTGTATAAAAAACGTGTTCAACTGCGAGCTTGCTAAATTTCGCATATGTTGCAATAAGATCACTTGATACGACAAGCGACGCTCAAGTTAGGAAATGCAAACTGACTTAAAAAGACGATATATTTATTGAATATAACCATTAATGCATGAAAGGTAAAAAGTACCATTGACGCGAGACAGAAAAAGGCAATTTTCCTATGGCAATGATTTGACTAACAGATAGTTCAAAAATATGAGGCATAGTAGTTGATCTTTAGGGTAATTAACCCAAAGCTTTCTTTCTTCAAACTTCTACTATTATACATTCTCTGGCACTTGTATTATATTCCAAGTTGTCCATGGGCGAATCAGACTCTGTCTACACGCTTTATCAGTGATTACCGATGGTTTTCCAAATAGTTATTCTTCAATAAAAAGCACACATTCTAGCAATCTAACGCTTACATGTACTACTGAGAAGTAATATTGCACTAAGAAATAGCCTAAGATCCCTAATAGATTATCGCAAGAAAGGGAGGAACATACACCAACAAAGCGTATGGATTACTCCACTATCGTAGTTCTAAGCTAAGCTGAGATTTGACCTCATTCCTGACTCTCTCTTGGATTACATTTATTTCGTCATCAGTAAATGTTCGGTCCATAGCACGATATGTTATTCGATAGCACTGACTTTTGCGACCAGATTTTGGGTGCACAAACTCGTCGATTATCTTAACCTAAATGAATAAAAAGGTAAAGACGTCAACAAAAAACGCAATGAAAATCCCTTTTTTAACCAGGGCTTCCGGGCATACAAGGAAGAAAGCGTGGGACATACTTTGAATATTTACAGGGACAAGACAGGATTGTCTTGAAAGCAATATTCAGCCAATTAAAGGGGCAGAACTTCTAGTAGTTAGGTAAAGCATAGGATTAAGTGCAGATACTAGCAAGTTTACGGAAAAGTAGACGGTGTCTAATTGTGCTTGCGAGAGGATAAGATACAAATTCTGTTATAGATCTTGAAAGATACGTAGAACATTACAATATCAAGAGCGGGTAACTCAAGGCGATGTTTCCACAAAATTAGATTAGAAGAACAAACAGATTCATGCAAGCTTATCAGTCAACAGACAGATATATGTAAATAAGTACAGAGACATTGTGGAAACCATTAGCAAATAACTAATTGCAGAGTAACATATGAAAAATGACACAGTATGGGGTGATACACATAAAAGCTCTAAGTAAGACGCTAAGGTGGTGCGTTTCTAAAGATAAGTATAAAAAGCGGACACCATAAGTAGCAGGAATTGTCTGACTTATAAAGGACTTTTGTCTGTAATTCCGCCTTGTAAAGAAAGATGCATGTGGCACAACAATACTTAACGATGAACTGTTTTTTACCTCCTTTGATTCACTGAGCCTCGTGTTTCAATTAGAAACTCGGTCATTAGAAAAAGTTTTTAAATGTGATTATTACAAATCATGATTACTAAACAATGGGAAAATTACTTAACAGTGGAACAAAAATGACAGAATTTGATTACCATAAAGAAAGCTTGTCATCTGATATTAAGAGCATTGGATGGAAAGAAACTCATGACGCCTCACCTCTTCAACTATATCTCCAGCAGTTCCTCGCACAACATCAAAAAGATCGTTAGGCGTAAAATCACTTGATACCCAAACAGAGACATCTTTATATGTTGGTGGGAATTTGCTAAATGGCTTAAACTTTTCGGTCGAATTTTCATTGAACTGATTCAAAAATCGTGAATCCTCACTCCAGAACAGTCGAATATCATTAATTTCGAACAGTTTCATTGCAAAGCGTTCAAGACCAAGACCAAATGCCCAACCAATTTTATCAGGTGTACCAGCTTAAAAAATGGAAACAATACATTAAAAAAGTCTTAGTAAAAATTAATATGAAATCTGTTTTCATCCAAGTCAGACGTTGAGCAAACGCATTTACAAAGGCGAAAGAATAAATGGATGAAAAGTGAATAAATAAATACACGAATAAATGAAAAAGTCAATGAATACGAATCAATGAATGAATGAAAGAGTAAATGGATGAAAAGTGAATAAATAAATACCCGAATAAATGAAAAAGTCAATGAATAAGAGTCAATGAATGAATGAAAGAGTAAATGGCTGAAAAGTGAATGAATAAATGCACGAATTAATGAAAAAGACAATGAGTAAGAGTCAATGAATGAATGAAAGAGTAAATGGATGAAAAATTGAATGGATGAAAGAGTGAATAAA
>JANTCA010011225.1:16266-34189 GCA_024741275.1 Chironex yamaguchii | reverse complement strand
TGAAAGACAGAATAAATGAAAGAGTGAATGAATAAAAGAGTGATTGGATGAAAAAGTGAATGAATGAAAGAGTGAATAGATGAAAGAGTGAATAAATGAAAGAGAGAATGGATGAACGAGTGAATGAATAAAGGATTGAATGGATGAAAAAGTGAATAAATAAATACATGGATAAATGAAAAAGTCAATGGATAAGAGTCAATGAATGAATGAAAGAGTATATGGATGAAAACGTGAATGGATGAAAGAGTGAATAAATGAAAGACAGAATAAATGAAAGAGTGAATGAATAAAAGAGTGATTGGATGAAAAAGTGAATGAATGAAAGAGTGAATGGATGAAAGAGTGAATAAATGAAAGAGAGAATGGATGAAAGAGTGAAAGGAAGAATGAGTGAATAAATAAAAGAAAATACATGGAAGACTAATTGAAGAAAAGAGTGAATGAATGAAAAAGTTTATGAACAATAGAGCAAATATATACTTGCACATAATGCGAATAATGCATACGTGATCAATTTTAACCTACAATTTTCATGTAAAGCAAAAATACAAGAAACTCTTTGCATAGAAGACCTGGTTTAGTTAGCATAAGATAGAGTTACCAGAACAGGAATTATAGACCTGAATTCAGAATATGAAAACTGACCTTTTTCCATGATTCCATGCTCCATTATGCCACATCCTAACATTTCCATCCATTCATCTCCAAACTTGATCTCAAGTTCCCAAGATGGATGTGTAAATGGAAAGTAAGTATCAACCCATCTAATTTCTACATTGTCATCAAAAAGATACTCAACCATTTTCGTGAGAGTGAGTTTGAGATTAAATTCAGCCATCCTGCAGGCATCAACACTGTGTACCGCTTGTTTCTCTGTTGTTCTCACTCCATTTTTCTCAAACAGTTGAACTTCAGCCTACAAAACCAGACAATATGCTGCTTAGTCCTATTATTATGGATACACAAACATAGTTTTGGGTATCACTAAAATTTGGTAAAAATAATACTATTTGTATTCACAAAACCAAATAATTTCTAAGATATATAAATGTTGACATAATTGCACACAAAGTGCTCAAACTGTTTGTTTTTCCGTTTGGTTTTTTCCATTGTCTCTCACTTAAATGTGAAGCTCTGTCAAGAAATGTATTATGCTGACATACAACTTATATGATCAATAGCCAAACATACCCACATCAATCAAATAAAATAGTTCCTTTCATGCAAAACTAGTCTCAAAAAAAGATAGAGATTACGGCACTACACCTTAAAAATACAAGTAATAATATTGACAATAGAGGTACTGACCAAGCAAAATGGCTACTATAGACATTGTTATTTTGTGATGTCAAAGAGCAAACCTTTCTGCAATTTCTTGCAGATAAGGATTTCTTTTCGCTGTGGCAGTTAAAATTTCCAGCCACGTTACTGTGTTGGAAGCGAGATGTTGGCTTAAGTGAAAAATTTAAAGGGGACATAGCCAGTTGATGACAAAGTTATATTGTTTGTGACAATTTTAATCAACATTGAATCCAAATATTGTTTGGTTTTGTCCATAGTGACAACACCACTAAAAAAGGAGAAAGGCATGACCCTGACGTACATGACATTTCAAAATATGCAGCAGGTCTGTAGTAATTTCAACACCACCGCCATCCGGTCCCAAGCCCGGGGCTCGTCCTTGTTCTGAAGGTGTAAGCTTCTTTGAAAGCTCCGGAGGAACTATGGGCAGGGAAGTGTGGAGGGTCGGGGTCTGGCAAACCCTGTGCAACTCAGCCGAACAAGCCAGTATGAATAGACGTCAAACAATTTCGGATAAATGCTACCATGCCGGGGCAAAGAGGCAATTGTGCTATCAGTATGAAGAGAATACTGAAACCGGCTGCGACCTGAGCGACCAAGAGCAGTGGAGACAACTGACACTGCGGTAGTCCTCAACGGATGGTCAACCTGGTCATTGCATTCAAACGACTTAAGTGCAAAGTGCAAGTGCTGTAGTAATTTATGAAAGACTTTCTCCCCATAATGAAAATCTTCAATGTCTTTGCGCACTTCTATGAAATTAGAAGATACCCTTACAACTGAGTATGGCAAGAAAACACCTAAGCAAATGGTGTAAAAGGTTAGATGTGGGCATAGCAATGGGTGTGTCCTATTGTTTAAAGCAAATTAAGATACTTGAAGTGTACACATACTAATGCTTTGCTCATGGACACCTGAGATCTCTCTGGAAATCTGCAAAACTATGCAGTCCTGGAGGATACTGTACGTAAATCACTAAGTATAAATGGAATGCAGGGGCACTTACATCCATTTCTCGAAACAATTCATCATTGCTAAAGACTCTCACGCCTTCCATCTGATGGAACACTGGATAATGACTCCGATCAATCTCATCTCTTCGATAAACGTCACCTGATACAAGAAATGCATCCCATCCGCTTCGAATCAGATCTCTCTGATGTGCTGATGTATGAGCACGTAACAAATACTCCTCGTTCAGGTAATAATTGTCATTCTTATTTCTGCTCACATGATTTTGCGGTACTAGAAGACTATCAAAGTTCTGTTCTGTGGTTACAACAGGATCTATATTATCCACAGCAGCAAATACAGGGCCACCATATCTTGCACGATACGCAGTATGAAAGTGTGAATGAATCCTGTTCTTCACAATTCCAAGTGGGTGATTCGGGTTGTGATGGAGACTGCGTCCAACTTTAGCTAAAATTGTCGGAGTAACATTTGTCATCTTGTCTCGCATATAATATTGTCCATTGATAATAACCCCGCCATCAGCTATAATGGCACTCTTTGTGACTGCGTCTTTTAATTCGACATCTGGTAAACCATGGTCATGATCCGAGATGCTTCTTGCCTGACGATATTTCTGACAGTGTTGAAATGCCAAAAACAGGTTGCCAGGTTGTCTTTGTCCAAATCCAAGAACTTTGATACGTGACTGTAAATGGTTCATTGTTTTGTTTCAAGGCAACGGTTCGCGGTTCATTTATACCACTCGTCAGACATGATAAAGTATGGCAAAAATGACATTTAGTATCCGGTTTTAGACCAAAACAACGTTTATTCTATGAGGAATGGTATTGATGGCATTTCTTGACTCTATGTTAAAATAGCCTCGGTTCCACATTTTAATCTAGAACTATAGATTGCATCATCACGTGGTACTTCATTTAAACCGTATAAATAATAGCTGTCAATACAAATTATAATCTCTCTCATGTGGTATTTAATGGCTAATCATGACTACAAGAGGAGGCAATAACAAAAAGAAAGGTCAAAAGTACCAAAATGCAGTATCGTTTAAGAATAACCTGTATGATCAAAGTAAAAAAGAGAAGCAAATAAACTCTCTAAGGATTACAAACGTCTGTAGTCGCTGTAAAGACATCATAGAATGGAAAATTAAATTTAAGAAATACAAACCATTAACTTGTCCAGGAAAATGGTATGTATGAAAATGGCTTATTAGGGTAATGTCCTTTTTATTTGTTGGACTTTGACGGATATACAACTGCAAGCAGTTAGTAGAGATCACGCCGACCAAGTATGCAAGATATCCTTAGATGGTCTCATGAATGTATTAAAAACCTTCCTTAACACATAATACACAAAATGTTGCTTATTCCTTACTTATTTTTAAGACAGTTCATTACATGCACGTTTATAAACCATACCCTACAGGATAAAGGTTGCTGACTTTTGTTATGCCTAGTAGGTCCATGGCCTAGTGTGATGAGACATTGGTATCGTTTACCTTTTAGCATAAGATGCTCTGAAAGAAGTGTCCAATTTGCTTATCATACTCATTGCACTAATTGTGCTCTAGCAAGAATGGTTTGTGCAAAGTGTGGTGAATCAAAGGAAATTGTCACAAGGTACGAGTTTCCAGAACTTTTTTAATCCAGAAATGTCATTTGTTTTAAGAGTAAGCTGGGAGCCAGACTGTTGAGAATGGCAAGTCCACACCCGAGATATTCTTGGGAAGTGGCCCTGCACACCTGGCAAAGGGTGTATTAGGTTGGGTGTGTGCATAGCATGCCAGGCCCATGTCCTATTGTTTAAAGTAAATAAAGAGTTTTTATGTTTACGCTCATACCAATGTGCACACTTGAAATCTTTTACACCTGAGATCTCATTGAAAGCTGCCATACTCTACAGTCTGAGCTGGGAGGTATTTGAACAGTGTTCATGATCAACTGGTGATGGGCTTCAGGAATTTGAATGTAGCAATGTAAGCCTTAAATTTGTTTATTGAATATTTATTTTGATTTCTAGTACCCCAAAGTTGAACCTAACTTTATTGCCACCCACATTACTGAACTTCATTGTCACCCACATTACTGAACTTCATTGTCACCCACATTACTCAACTTCATTGTCACCCACATTACTCAACTTCATTGTCACCCATATTACTTGACTTCATTGTCATCCATATTACTCAACTTCATTGTCACCCATATTACTCAACTTCATTGTCACCCACATTACTCAAATTCATTGTCACCCATATTACTTGACTTCATTGTCACCCATATTACTCAACTTCATTGTCACCCATATTACTTGACTTCATTGTCACCCATATTACTTGACTTCATTGTCACCCACATTACTCAACTTCATTGTGACCCACATTACTCCACTTCATTGTCTCCCACATTACTCCACTTCATTGTGACCCACATTACTCCACTTCATTGTCTCCCATATTACTTGACTTCATTGTCACCCATATTACTCAACTTCATTGTCACCCATATTACTTGACTTCATTGTCACCCATATTACTTGACTTCATTGTCACCCATATTACTTGACTTCATTGTCACCCACATTACTCAACTTCATTGTGACCCACATTACTCCACTTCATTGTCTCCCACATTACTCCACTTCATTGTGACCCACATTACTCCACTTCATTGTCTCCCACATTACTCCACTTCATTGTCACCCATATTACTTGACTTCATTGTCATCCATACTACTCAACTTCATTGTCACGCATATTACTCAACTTCATTGTCACCCACATTACTCAACTTCATTGTCACCGACATTACTCAACTTCATTGTCACCCATATTGCTTGACTTCATTGTCACCCGCATTACTTGACTTCATTGTCACCCGCATTACTCAACTTCATTGTCACCCACATTACTCAACTTCATTGTCACCCACATTACTCCACTTCATTGTCACCCATATTACTAAACATGCCAAACTGTTAAGAAGATAGGCATGTACTCAAACAGAAAAACATATGATATTAACTCTCAATTGAAGGCATTTTTCTTGACAGAAATAAGAATTGACTGAGAATATTCCAGTTTAATTTAATTCATTGAAACTAAGTTTAGCTTTATTGTAAAATGCATGTGTTATAATTGACTGTCATAATTTAGAACATTACAATCCTATTTCCCTTAATATGTCATGGGTCACTTATGTATGACACTATTCGATCTCAGCTATTCTGTCTTACTGGTATCATTATACTTTGTTCTAAACTGCAACTTTTCCTTAAAGTATTTTATTTTCAAGGCTATTGTAAACTGCTGGTTTTTTCCTTAAATGTTATTAGTGAATAAAAAACATTGATGGCATCTGTTTTTACTAATTTAGTTGAGATTATTACAATGCAACTTACAATGTAAATTGTGGTTAAGTTTTGGTGTTACATTTTGGTTTAGGGTCCTGACTTGTATAGGATTACATATAACACAACAGTCGATATCTAGTCTAAACGTATTTGAAAACTAACACTGGCACATGGCATCTGTACCTAGTCTACAAGACAAAATGCAAGTTAACATAAAATGTGGAACAATCTAAACTTATCATTACAATTGGTAGAAAACTAGAAGCTGTTTTAAGTAACAAAGTCAGACAGCCTTTGGACAGACACTGAACACATATGTTCTTCAGGATATGGTAATTGACTTCACTGCTGCGTTGGTAGTGTAGGTAGAGTAAAAAGTCGATTCATAGAAAATGTAACCAACTTATTTTTATGTGACACATGTATTATGACTTTTAATATGCCTTTATACTTTCTCAACATAGACCAGACACTGATACTAGGCAGCAACAACGAGAGGAAGCTCAATTAAAGGAAGGACTAAAGAATATGAAATTACGTGAAAAAAGTATGGAGATGTCTCATTACATTAAAGAAGCATTATCAGTCCTTAATAAGTTATGATTTAGTCGGTCAACATTGATTGTATCACACCATGACTTATTCGAATGTAGCATCAACTTAAGGCTGGGGAGTTTGAGTAGGTAATATGCTGGGGGCCTCACTCCACCACCCACCCTCCTTCCCCAACAGTAATCTTCTAAGGCTTTCAATATAACAAGGAAATTATCCTTGAAAATACCAAATTTTTTTCATGTATTATTGTATCAGACAGCTGTGCTTTTACTTAGTCAGTAAAAGGAGTGTTCCTTATTATATAGTTATAAATGGACTGGCTTTTACACACAGGATGTTTGTTTGCCATCAGTGACCAAGAACCAAGGTCCCAGGAGAGAACTGGAACTCATATTATTTAGCAATTCTGATGTGTAAACTGAATGACATCTCCACCAAACTCAAATTCCATGAATGACTTTGGAGGGTTTGTTGATGGTGTCACCTTGAATTCTTCCACTTGTTGCAAGTTAGAGGGGTTTGTCAAAACACGATCAATGTTGATCAAGTAACAAAATTTGCATACTGCATATTTCTGATGATATTATGTTTTGGGGATACCTTTGCATTATATAACTGCCGTTGCCTTGTTAATGATTAGACATGACAGTCTTCTGTCATTCACTAAATTTCATTTGTTTTTTCAAAGCAACAATATAACTGTGTATAAGACATGTTCATCCTTCATAACCCATGAACATCATGTTAGTAATAAGCTTGCTTGTATTTTATTCCATACAGGGACATTTTTGCGCCAACTGGAAAGAGGGCAGATTAATGTTGATGGCGCCATAGATGGTAGTGAAGCCAAATATCATTCTGAATCTGACAATGATGATGACTTTGATGAGGAAAATGATAACAGTGATCATGAAGAGTACAAAAGCAATAGTTAATGTGGTGTGAGCTAATGTTTTCCTATGGTGGATACTAAACAAATTGGAGCAATTTGAAATTTAGTGGTTCATTGGATCCTGTTAGTTAAACTACATGGTGACTAACCTTTGCCTTGACATTGGAGTGAAAGTGTCACGTAAGGTATAATCTATAAAAGCAAACATTAAAGCCAAGAAGTATTGGATCTTCTCAACCAGATTAAATCTTTCAGTGAACATGTGGATGTAGTGGTTTTACTCATGATACAGGATCTTTGTGGCCTTTTTGCTATTATGTATAGAATTTATCTTGTAAGTGGGAAATGTAAATTATTTAGCCACAATCAAAGATTATCAGCAAATTACGTTTTTGAATGGTTGTTTTTGTTCTGCAGGTTTCTTATGATGTATTGTATCAGTAATGCCCTTGCCTAGGGAAAAGATATAGTAATCAGGTAATATGCAGAATGGTGGTCTAAAATGAGTATTTTGATTTCACAAAATGTCACAATGATACCTTATATAAAGTGAAGCAATAATGGTCTCTTGTACCTTTTATGGTGCAATGTTATCACTGCGTAACAATGTAATGCAATGACACTACAGACCCTTGTTAACTGATTTGTAAAAGCAAATTTCCAAATTGAAAGTGCAAAGGGCCTGCATCCGTTAATAGCGCTAGGGTCCTGCGTTGCTCCTGGCGGTCCTAGGGAAACAAGAAGATGGAAAGTCAAAAGAGTCAGTATATTCGGACATAGGACAAATGCTCCATCTCCAGTGTTCACAATCGTGACCTTGCTTCTGTTCATTGCACAAGATCACCCTGTCAGCTACATTGTACAGGACCAAATTATGGCTGACTGACTCCATCCATCTCTCTTTTTTATGATTCTAAGACAAACCCTAAACATTACATTCATTTTTTTACATATTTTGCAATTTACTTTAGTACCCAGATCCCACAATACCACAGTATTGACTTTGTGATCTAGTTGAATCTTTGGACATTAAAGCAAGGTTCTGCCCAGGATGATAGTAGTGCCATGTGGGAATTGTGGAACTAGGGCTTTGGTAGTGTTCTGACCACCCCCCCCCCCCCTGTGCTTTGAAGCAAGGCCCTGTGAATTTTTTATTTTTTAGTGTGTTTAGAGCTTAATTGGCTTCAAATCAGCCCCAAATACCATTAAAAAAATTTGGCAGGAAAAGTCTTTTTCAGGAAAAAGCAATAAGTGTGCATGCTGGTTGGCGGTGCCTATCCTGGGCAAAACCGTGCTACATCTCTGAACCTTAAACAAGAAAAACCTAACATATGGATTGAGGTTTCATAATTTAAAAACACATCTTTAATCATGTGCCCAATGATACCAGTTTATTGACGGTAAGACAAAAACTGTATAGAACAGAAGATATCAGAAAGCAACCATTTTGTTCATTTTTATACTCAAATTAGATGTCTTGCATGTCTATCTTGTTTTGCATCAGTTTATATTTACCTTGCCCTCTCAGCATGACTCTGCCCCTCACATTTCTCAAATAAACATAGTTACTGCCATTTTTACACTTGCGTAACTGTGTATTTACATTTATATTTGTAACATTATCTTTGTACATAATCACATTTATGTGTAAGAAAGGCAAAACGTGTGCCACTGATACTGATCTCCTTGATGTGATTGCCTTTTGTAACACACATGGACGTGAAATGTGTCTGTGTGCTTGGAGAGTTATTGAGACAGTCAAAATAATTTTCAATGAGAACAACAAGTAATACTCCACAATGGCTAGCTGCAATTTATGTGTGACACATAAAACATAGAATGTTCCATAAAGTGGTTAATAGTTTAAAATTTGGCGTCATAACATTTAACGTTATGAATACCTGACAGTTTAACCAAGTAGGTCTCGATTTTCCCTGCATTAATATTGCAAAAAAGCTTACATTTTTAGTTCAGGAAAGTAGCCATATAAGATCATTATGCAAGCCTAAAACATACATAAATAAGTATTTTCATGTTAAGAACGAGACCTGGCTGAGCTTAACGATTGCTAATTAAATTGAAATTCAAGGTTTTAGTTGAACAAGGAAAATATTTTGACATAAAACGTAGATTAACGCGTGTTTACTTCAAGGAGTTAAGAAAAATACATTCAGAGGTAGAAATCATCAGATATCAAATATATGTAAATATATAGTCAGGCAATTACGTTTAATTAAGAAAAGTGAGTATCAGTCATGCTCACAGGACTACATCAATAAACAATTCCACCTCAATTTTCTCTTTACTGGTTCGCGCTGCTAAAGCACCTATTCATTCTACTTTTAACATATACAATCCTATCAAACATACTAACTAATGTATGTAATACCAATGGATAACGTAATATAAATCATTATGACATAGATGGGATATTACATTAATAAGAGACTAGTTACCTATTTTATGGCAGACGTTGAATCTAGCAGCTTTGTAATGATAGTACATAATAATACAGCATTTCACCTTTTACGTCAACCTTAAAACATTTAACTGCATCCTATCAATTCTGTTTTCTTTCTAGAAGTAGAGAGAATAAAATATGGTGCAGTTATAGAAAGAGTGAACTTAAGTGAGTAAGAATATGTTGAGTCTTAATAAATATATGAATCCACTGCAGTAAAATCGAGTCAGGTTAATAGAACACTGCCTAACTTTAACATATGCTTTTGATAATAACTACTTTATTGCTGAGTGTTTGTGAAGAGAAACATATTTAGTACAAGAAAAGTAAAGAAAGTGTATGGAAATTGTAATGTCGATATTACAAACACTTACGAGCATGCCATTACTACTGAAGATCAAAATGTGTTCTCTTAGGACAAATGTCGCAACCATTTAAATATACATATTTCTGCATCGTATACTTACTGATCACTGTATCACATTTCCTCTTCTCCTTTCGCTAAATGAGAATGACTAAGACATAAAAACGGAGACAGAGCTACAAAGGAAATGTCTCTTTAAATGAGAAGAGAAAACTTGGGTTTGGTTCAAGGATTTGGGAAAATATATATCATTTAGTAGAAATCATTACAGTTCATCTATATATGTAAATATACAGTCGCGCAAGTGTAAAAATGGCAATAACTATGTTTATTTGAGAAAGTAAGGGACAGAGTCATGCTCACAGGCTCAATTAACAATCAACACATTCAAAGCAAGCTAGGTATGCATAAAATTTGGATGAAAAATAAACTTGCGAGAATCCCGTTCAAAAAGATACATCTGCAGAGAACCTATCGAGACAAGTTCAAACTGTGTTTGGATTGGAAATAGGACTTAATTTTGAGGAGTTTTTAAAGGAAAAGTGCAAAGTATGAACGGATGGTCCTAAAATCTTTAACCTTGAATAACTAATGTCTAACCAGGTTCACAAATCAGAGCTCACTAACACTGTTGAAGATATATTGTCAAAATTGATCTCCGTCCCTTACATCCCAAAAATAAATTATTGCTTTACCATCGTTATCTGCTTGCAAAAATCTCTTGGCATCTAACGGTTTCTAACCTCTCAAAAACTTGGGTAATTGACTACCTTGATAATGTAGTCTCTGATTACCTCCGTAAATGGCTTGAAATACCAATCTCTGGAACTCTTAGCAACATCTTTCTTTCTAGAAACAAATTTGGCTTAAACCTCCATCTCCCTTCTATCAAATATTGCGTGTCGTAATGCCCTAAGAACATCTCCGAATGAGGATATTAGAAAGCTATGGGAATCTACATCATCTTTCTCGAATATTCAGTATGATGTCTATAAGAACACAAAGGATCTTAAAGCATTACATACTGAGCATGAAGACAGACTTCAAAACCATCTTATCACACAAGGGTTCTTCTTCTTAAATGTAACTAAATGTAACTAAATGTAACACTCTGCCAACAAAATCTAATCTCTTTAAATGGGGCATTTTATCTATTGCCGATTGCTCTCTATGCTTAATGGGTGAGTCACTTCTTCATGTAGTTTCTGGTTGCAAAGTGTACCTTGAACAGGGTCGCTTTACATGGTGCAACGACTCTATACTAACTTTCATTACTCCTACTTTAGAATCTGTAAACAACATAGTTATCTACGTTGATCTTCCTGGGCACCTCAGTCCCTCAGTAGGGACTAACAGGGCACAAATTACGTCCCGACCTTCTTTTAACATTATCTCATAAATGCTTATACATCCTTGAACTGACTGTTGGCTTTGAATCAAATCTGTATGATAACTCTCTACGTAAGCAGCAAAAGTATGAAAACTTGATTAAAGAGCTGTCAAATTAGCATGAACATGTCAAATTCATCAACATTTCAATGAGCGCTCTTGGGATATTTGGCAAAACGTCAAAAGATTTCATCAGCATGTACAGGATTTAGGATAAGAGAATAATTCAAAGAACTACTTCGTCAAAAAAAGTAGGAACATTGCAATGAAAACTACTCATTACGTATTTTGTATAAAGAATAAGGAATGGACACATCCAGAACTAACGAAATTTTAAGAAAAGTAATTGCAATTCTTATAAATATTGTGTTATTTAGGTTTATCTTATTTTTCCATGTTAAAGATTCAAGTAGTCAATTCAAAGTTACCTGTAAAGTAAGACTTGTATTTTAAGGTCAAAAAGAAATAAATCAGTTTACACAATAACAATAATACTAATAGTAATGGTAATAATAATAATAATAATAATGATAATAATAATAACGATAATAATAATGATAATAATAATGATAGTAATAATAGTAATGGCAATAGTAATAATAATAATAATAATAATAATGATAATAATAATAATAATAATAACGATAATAATAATGATAATAATAATGATAGTAATAATAATTTTTTTAAAATGTCATTGCCATATGTTTGAATTCCTTTCAGAATACAAAAAATACCTTTTTCATGTAATAATAATAATAGTAATAATAATATTAATAACAACAACAATCATAATAATAATATAATGACAATGCGAATAGCAATTACAACAATGTCAGTAATAATAATGATAGTAATGATGATGATAATTATTATGATACTCATGATTATAATAATAATTATGGTAACGTTAATTATGATAATATTGATAAAGATGATATAGAAAAAGTTGAAGAGTAAAATAGTGATGCAAATGATCATACTGAACAAGGGATACTGGGGCGAATAAGAGAACCATAAGACAGCAAGATTAAGAGATAATTGTACTGAGGATTCATCATTAACCAAAAATTAAAAGCACTGCACAAGATTGATGAGAATTCTTAAACGAATGGAGATGATTGTGATGAGAATGTCTACCTTGTAGATAGACAGAGAAGGGAATGGCAGTGAAGATGATGACGCTGTTCTACAGATGAATCATATTAAGATTGGCAATGCTCTTGTTGAAACAGCAAAGCAGTTACCATCGTCAAGTTCATGAAAAGGGATTACATCTCACTCCGTCTTGAGATGAACGTGAGGGTTGTGCTTATGATGATCACAACGAAGGTGGGGAAGGATAAAAGTAAAAAACGCTTAACATGCTGGTGAAGACGGAGAGAAGAATGACAGTAACTATTATCAGGCTAAAACAGAGCACTAGGGTACTATTTAGGAGGCCAACGAAAAACACTAAAAAGAGAATTGTACACAATTGATTAAACTGAACATGACTAAGACGATCCGTCGCTTAGCTAAAGTTTTAAAGGAGGATTGCTTACACTGAAACATGGATGGTCCCAAGTATAATAATCCAGATGAAGATGAATAAGACAGTACTCAAGATTACCATGCAGAGAATTAATATAAGAACGAAACAGAGAAAGGTGATATCGATGATTATCAACTTTAGAATGAAATGGAGTACAACGAACTTAATCGAGTTAGGGAAAAGCAGAAAGGTACCAATTTGTTAAATGCCCAAGACAGAGATGATGGTAATGTGGATGAAAAAGCTGAAAACTGTGAGACTGCGCTAATGAGAATGTTCAGGTTGAAGGTCAAATAGGGGAACCCAGAAACGGTGATGATGATGATGATGATAATAACAATAATGAGTATTTTTGGAGGGTAAGACTTGTAATGCAATCAAAGCTTAGTGGAAGAAATAAAATCAAGGCAATAAATACCTGGGCAGTTTCTCTAGTACGTTATGGTGCAGGAATAGTAAAATGGAGGAAAGACGAATTAGAAAGCATGGCCAGGAGAACTAGGAAACTAATGACAATGAATAAAGAACTTCACGAAGAAGTGATGTAGCAAGACATAGGAAAAAAGGCGGAAGGGGGTTGATAAGTTGTGAGAATTGTGTTAACACTGAAATAAACAATCTAACCTGTTATATTAAGCATATCAAAGGTAACATCATGCCAAAAGTAAGAGATCTTGGGACAATAGATGTAGCGGAGGCAGTGGCACCAAGTGAATATAAGAGTCAAGTAAATTGGGAATTGGAAAAACAGTGGAAGGACAAGCCAATGCATGGTCAATATTTTTTGTAGCATAATCATATGTAAACGTAGCTGATACCCATGCCTTTACTAAGAAACGACCTATTTAGGAGAATGGGGTCCAGTTACATCTCGCCAATGATATGAGGTGACGCGCCTCTGGCTTGAAAAATGGTCGTGTTATCCTCTATACCAAGACCACTCTGCTCTCTTAGCTTGCAAAGAAACTGCAAACTACTACCACTCAAGGCCCTGTAAACCAGAAAACAGGCCAATATTTTGGCTCTACTTTCAACCTTAGTGTGCTATCTGTGAGTTTTTTCATCATTTCCACCATTTGCACTTGAAGCTGATACTATTAAAACAAGAAGCACAATGACGACCGACGAAGTGATGTAAGACAATCATGCCATGTAAATCGCAAAAGGTAATCTTTAGCTTCAACTTTGACTTTACAATAGTTCACCTCTGCAGCATAACACTAGTGACAGCGTAATAACAACTGCTTATACTGTGAATCCATTTATCACACAAAAACGTTGTACATTCAACTTCTTTACCTTCAAATAGATATACATCAACTACAGGTGACTGTTGATAGGCAACACTGACAGTAATGGTCACAGGAAGGTTTACAAAGTAAACATGAAACTCTATTCATCCAAGGACGATGTTGTCTATTACCTTACCACGACCAATCAACCTTATTCTACGAACTACCAGGAAACGTGTGGTACAGTTGCCAAGTTAAGGCCTACCATGTTTAAAAAACCAACGAAAAAAATTAAATGCAATAACAGAGGATGACACTTCGAAGTATGAGTGCTAAGCAAGTAACCTAATCTCCAAACAGCTATGAACATCCTGACCTGAAACACAGTTTGAGCTCAGAGTACTACTACCCTTCTTGCCGTGTCTATTACCTCTTAATGCAACAAAATAATCCTAACAGACAAGCAAATCGTTGACTTGTCTGACTTAGGGTTTTTCAATTCTTGTAAATATGTCTATGGCATGTACATAAACTACACAGCTGTATAGAAAGTGTAAATTTTGGCACCCTTCAGTCCTCAATAGACGCTTGCATTGATTGGCGACAATTTTAGCCCTGTAAAATAAGAATATTATAAATCTTTATTTTACCTACGAGCTGCTCTTTTACTGCTAATTTGTGTCTATGGTTGTCCTTCCTGATGGCCAGTACAAAATATTATACTTTATATTACTTTGCTTTACCGTGTTGCATCTTATCTAAACAATGCATTTTTAAGCATTTCCGAAATTTTACAGCATGCCGAAAAAGTTGTTTTCAGGGTAAAAAGTGAGTCGGTCAAATGCTAGTCCGCAACAGGTCAAAGAACATGGTGGTCAGCAAGCGAATATGGTGAGTTTAAAACTCGACAACTCCTTAGAGCACCAGTGTTCTGGGAACCATCATCTGCATTTACTGTAAACATTCCAAAAGTTTCACTTTCCGAGATTTAAAAACCTATCAAGGGTTTTAATGTTGCACTGAACACTGTGCAAAGGCACAGCTATGAAACAGGGATATGAGCTTGAGAATACGTCTTCAAATCCAACCTTATCAAGTGGTAGATCCTCCACAGATTGAACTAAATGGTACGTATACAGAATACGGTCATAAATCCTAATCAATGAACAACAAAAATCACAGCTAACTTCGACACATTCACTTTATTGCGCATTCTATGTAAGACTGCACATTATACCAAATCTAATTGCCACCATTTTTCTTGCAGCAGACAGCAGAATATTCAAAATACATAAATCAACTTGTAAGAGCGAATGGCAAGATGTTCCACTTGCATACTTCTCGCTCGTCAACTATCTTCAAATTCTGGGTTTATGATTACAGCGAGCAACTCTAATTTTCCTCCTCGGAAACAAATTTCTACATCAAAACTTTGAATTGCAAAGTAAATACAACGTGGCCTAAACAGCAGACGTCACAATTCTCCCCATTGACTATCAGTGTGCAAAAATAATGGAAGTCAGTGTAACACAATGATATTTCGACTTGGTCACACCAGATCCAACACCCTATTACCGAATAAGTACCTGTGTAATCGAAATCCTCAACCCATTTGAAGCAAACATTGTACTGTATTAAGACAGAAACCTTTACCACACTCAGCACATAAAAAATGCGCACTACCAGGTCCAACAAACAATTCATTCAGATGAAAAACACCGGTTCTCTTACACCATATCAACTCCAGAACAAACCTCGCAATTTATGACAAATACAACATTTATTAACACAATACAACTAGTACCACTGAAACTGAGTTAAATGACAACAAACACCATAAACCATGGACTAATGCTTAAGGTTCCACTTCCATTGTTTCATGTCATATACAACACTGAGGAAATTGAACCTAAGTTGTAAAATTGTAGTTACTCTAGATGTCAACTTTAATCTTGCATTCGACATTTTGATACCTAAGATCTACAACTCCTCTTCCTATGTCACCCATGTCTAGTAATTGTATCTATGAAAAGGATGCTACACTTTAATAGGCAAAAGACACCATTGTGGTCAGGAGTTACAGTTCACAGAAGTAATAAATCATTTTAGCAATTTACAGCAGAGACAATAATTACCCCAGCATGCGTTACCTTGTACGCTTGCATACCAGCAGTCTATATTAAAGTCTATATAAGTAGAACAGTCTATATTAAAATATCTTATGTTCTCACAATGCAAGTAAACCTCAGCACGGTCCATGTTCAAGCTAAAATGTCGCCAAATGGTACTTGAATTCACGGCAAATACAACATACATAACCAACAAAAGATACTAAACACGGTACTTAAATAAAATTCAGCTTGAAAATAATTGGTTAATTTGAGCAGTAAAGACATTTTGGCTGCAATTGACTGACATACAGCTACTCAAGAAAGAATAGAGTCCTTTTTTCTTGAATACTTGGTGATTCAAAACGTCACTCAAGGTTGCTGGTTTAAAGCCAGAAAACAGACAGCTTCCTTGCAAAGAGCTGTCTGTTTGACCACAAAATTCAGTTCAAAATAACTGAAATCAAATGACTAACAGCACCTTCTACCTTCGATTTAAACATTTATAGTCAAGCAAAAGGTAGTTGACAGTGCACACATAAACGAAGCAAGAGAAAGTTAACAGAACAGGGAAACTAGGATAGAAAGGTGTAATTTGCCAATGGAAATGTTCGTTAAGCACGAGAAAAGAAAACAACATTTGGCAGAACAGCACAGCAAATGCAAGGAAGTGAAATCAAGGAACACATGAACATATAATACAGAAAATAATAATGGTGAAATGAAATAAAAAGTTGTCGCTCCTTCTGCCACAAACTTTTGGCATCCAACCATGATCACTTGATCCAACCACTTGGTCACTATCATTCTGTGCCAAGGCTAATTATGACTCCAAACATCATGTCAACCACTTGCTTATTTCTTTCTCTTCAAGATCATATTCTCAGCTTGAAAGACTCCTTCCTCTGACCAGTGGCTGGATATTGTGACTACCATCCGTAATGATCCTGCGCAAGGTGGTAGCGTGGTGCTGCCTACCTTGGGCAATGCCACCGACGACCGGTCTGGCTTAATACTGCGAGTTGTACATCGGTTGAGAGAAATCTGGTTGGGAATACGGTTGATATCCACCAGTGTCACCCTGATAGGTTGAATCTTGAGACAGTACTTGATCTGCCTGTGATTTAAGCTGGAAGTCATCCGCCAAGTAACTGTCCTGAAAACACACAGAAGAAAAGCAATCTTATTTTAAATGATAGCCGATAGTCGACAGTGTTTTGTAAATAATATAATAGCGAATGAGTTGAAGCAGTTGAAGGTAACGTTTGCCCACAGAAGATAGCTAAGTGTTTTGTAACCGATATAATACTTAATGAGAACAGTTGAAGGTCACACTTGTCCAGAGCCGACAGTCAGAAGTGTTTTGTAAACGATATAATAGTTAATGAGCACAACTGAAGGTCACACTTGCCCAGAGCCGACAGTCAGAAGTGTTTGGTAAACGATATAATAGTTAATGAGAACAATTGAAGGTCACACTTGCCCAGAGCCGACAGTCAGAAGTGTTTGGTAAACGATATAATAGTTAATGAGAACAATTGAAGGTCACACTTACACACAGCCGACAGTCAGAAGTGTTTTGTAAACAATATAATAGTTAATGAGAACAATTGAAGGTCACACTTACACATAGCCGACAGTCAAAAGTGTTTCGTAAATAATATAATAGTTAATGAGAACAATTGAAGGTCACAAATGCTCACAGCAGTCAAGTATTTTATTCCCGTGACCAGAGTGTGACGACCATGTTTTCA
>JANTCA010011225.1:0-16166 GCA_024741275.1 Chironex yamaguchii | reverse complement strand
AACAATTGAAGGTCACAAATGCTCACAGCAGTCAAGTATTTTATTCCCGTGACCAGAGTGTGACGACCATGTTTTCAAGAGGGCCACAGGTTTTTTTTCTTGTACTCCCTAACTAGCATAAATTGAGTAAGACTAAAGTGTACATGAATATAGATGGTGACATTAACAATTGAACAAACCTGTGACAACTCCGTTTGTGAAAGTGGTTGGGACAACGGATGCATAGGCTGACTCATACCGCCCTGAGTTAGAGGTCCCTGAGACAAATTTCCCTGCGACAAAGGACCTTGCGACAGATCCTATAGAAAAAAAGGCGATGTACACGTTAGTCTGACAGTGCTGTTTGATACCTTAACAGTTTGACAAGGATGACTACAAACGAGGGGCATAAACGCATAAAATTTGCAAATTTTATCTAGGCAGCAACAGTTTCGTTAATGTTTGTGCTGTTAAGTTTAGCATGAGCGAATAAAACATAGCAATGATAATGTACCTGGCTAGCTCGACTGTTCGGCACATAAGAATTTTGCTGATGTGCCTGGTTGTTCTTTTGTCCAAGACGAGGGCCTTGTTTGGGGCGATGTTGTTGGTGTTGCTGATGACGACCCATACTAAGTGCCTGTTGGAAGAGAAGTTCATAAGAAATACTATGGTCATGAATTAACTAAAGAAATGCGAAAACCTAGACAGAACAAGACAACTGACTCTCTAAAGTCCATTCTTCAAGCTTGCATGACTACAAAGACTATTTTCTACACACAATAAAACTCATCTTCACAAGTTTCAAAAATCTAGACCATTAAGCACCTGAATCCCTATCTCTTAGAGCAATACGCACTTCTGACTTATTTTGCAACTCAGTGTCCTACAATACTACACATTAGTTACAAAACAGGATGGACAAAGGCATGAAGTAACTTGCAAAGAAAGCTCTGTAATACTTTAAATGATAAAATGTACACTTAACATAAAATAAACGACAGGTCACCACTCCATCCCTATTAAGACCCAAATCTCATTAGCGTTGAAGATCATATACCATCAGCGTGCTGGTCAACTAACCAATTACAAAAGCACTCGTACCTGGTTGTACTGATATGCATGTGGTGGTACTGGAGGCATAAACATTCCCACAGGTATTGGAATATTTGCTGTAAAAGCATTCCTAGCCTGATCAGGTCCTGGTGGAAAAAAGCTCATTCGATCATGAGTTCTATAAAAAGAGTCCATGAGTGGATCAACGGGTCGTACTGGACGGCTAGTGTACATTCCAGGTGCAATAAGGGCTTCACGTGCATCAAACATTGTATTGGTCATAAATCGTCCTCCCTAAAGTAAAAATTAAAGCAATGTATTGTTAGTAATTAATTAGGTGGATATCACTTGCAGTGAAAAAAATTCCTTATCCCTGTCCTATAAAAAACATCATAGAACCACTCAATAATGCAAACTTACAACAGAACTGAAATTTAAAAACTTACAGGATTAGTTTTGTTCACGAGCTTCCTTGGTTTGCTAAATTGGATGATACTTTCTTTGAGGTTATTGAGAGGTCCTAGAAATAAAACAAGCAACAAATCAATGGAAGGTCCAGACTACCTCAAAACTACACAAAGGCAGAATGATCAATGTTCCGCCATCATTCATGATGTGAATGGAATACTAAATTCAACGAACTACAAAAGCTAGAGATTATAAAGGTTCAACCCGGTTTTCCCGTAATGATGTCTGATCATTGGGGCACATGTACTTTTTCACATTCTTCATCCACAGCTGTCGTTGTTCCCCTTTTCTAACGCAATCTTCAAGACTTTTCTTGTCCACCTTTTCAACTCACCAACCAATTCTCTCTGGGTCTCCCTATTCATGCCCTCGGCTTCTCTATTCCTTACAGTGTTTGTTAAATGTTCATTTCCTTCTGCATATGTGGCCAAACCATTGTACATTCCTTCTTCTTTCTGTTTCTAATAATCTCTCTTTGTTTCCTACTAGCCATTCGACTTTATTTAGCACATATTCTTTGGTGTGGTGGTCTTTCCAGGAAATATTGACCATTCTGCGATAGCAACTCATATCACACGCTGTTAATCGTCTTTTAATTCTAGTTGTCCAGGTCTCGCATCCATAGAAGACTACTGACATTAGGAATAGAGAAGATTTAGCTTGACTCTCATTCTAATGTTACAGCTGTTCTATATCAAAGTCAATTTAGCCAGCCATGCAGTTAACGTTGTTATTCGTCCTCAATTTCGCAAGTTGCCTCAGTATTAATTACCGAGCCAAGGTAGCTAACAAATATATTTACTACATCCAACTGTTTCATCTATTTAGACCTTGATATCACTGCCTTCATGCTTTTGAACTCCAGTTGTCATGGTCTTACTCCTCTCATTGTTAAATTCCATTCCATATCTGCTATAGAATTTAACCGGCTTGTCAACTCCGACAGTTCTTCCTTGGTTCCAGCAATCAAGTCAATATCATCAGCAAATCTAAGATTTATTGTTCTTACACTGAGATTTTCAAGCACATCCATCATAATTAGCTCTAGCAAGATATTGAATAATCATAGTGATAACAAGCAACATTGCAATGCTGCTGGTCATGACCGCACAACTGCTTTCCTCATACAGTCGTTTAATTAGGTCTACAATATGAACAGGTATAATATGCTTCTTAATACTGGCCCAGAGGGCCTCGCGCCAAACCCTACCAAAAGCCTTTTCTAATGTCAATGAAGCTGTGGTGCAATTCTTGCTCGTGATTTGTGAATTTATCAGAAAAAACTCCCACATTCATTATCTGTTTAATAGTACTTCTGCTTCACGAAAGCCAGATTGCTCTTTTGCAACCATCATTGTATAAATCTATTGCCTTAAACCCCAACAACAACAGACCCAACTACACAGAAGACAAGTAGAACCACTTGCCAATGTAAAAACAATAATTTCATCAGAATTTTATATATAAGAATATAAGACAAAATTCACCTTCAACAAGACACTTTTTGTCCTTGTAATCATTCAAGAGATGATTCCAGAGTGGTTGCTGTTTTTAAAAAAAGACAAAGATTATTAAATACAGAAATGACAAGGATCCTTATTACGATCTAGAAATGCGACTTATTTCAATCCATTACCAAAATGCCCAACACTAGCAGAGAGTAGGAGAAAGCATAGTATAAGATGTCATTTGCTAAAGTCAGCTCTGTGTTAACTAGAACACCCTTCACAACAAAAAGGAATGCCAACAGAAAATATGCATAATAAAAATCTTGTGCTTAACCATCAAAAGAAACGCAACCATAATCATGATACAATGAAAGTTGTACAATTAGTGTAAGAAATGTAACAATTATTACCCTTGATAACACTTTGGGGTTCCCAATGATGATCAAACCATATCTACAAGACAAAACAAAAAAAACAACCAGACAATAACACATCAATTTTACTTATGAATGATCAAGAAATAAGCAACTGGAAAGCATCCAGCTTTTCCTACGCTAGACTTGTTTGGCCAGGATCACATAAGGTGTTCTGATGACTGGCATAAAACATTGCTTATCAGTCTTAGTTACAAAGTTATGTTGGCATAGGAGTAGTTCAGCAACGATGACAGAATCAAGTGAGTATATGCGTAACTGACTTTGAAATCAAGACAAGGTTAGGACAGAACAGTTGTTGTTTCCAATTACCCACCCAGTACCATCAAGATAAAAATAACAGGTTTGTGAACAGCTTACTTTGAACGAGTCAATGCTACGTTAAGTCTCCTTGGATCATTTAAGAAACCAATTCCCTGACAAAAACAAGAAAAAATATGTGAAACTGAATGAGGCAGCAAAGTATCACTGCTTACAAAGATCAATTGACCACTAGGTTCACTAGGTAACATCACCTTACTGACAAAGGGCTCTTGAGTTTGCGTTGCAGACAAGTTACTCTTGGGACTCATATTTTATCGCTCAAATGATTAATGATACAGGCCAAGCATTTGGGGTGAAATGGGGGGATACACATTTATAATTATTAAGAATATAAAAGCAACTAAAGAATTTAAAAATTCAATTAAAAAATATTCTTGACAAAATCAAACGGTAAATGCAAAGGAAGCATATAAACATATAACAGCTAAGCTCTTGTAAAACTAATTCACTTGCAGCACTCAGCAAACTTAAAACAAAATTCAGACTTACTTGATGCTCATTGGAACGGACACATGACATTATGATGTAGTCTTTCTCTCTTCCTTGGAAGGCATCCACACTTGCAACCTCGATAGCCTACGGTAAGTGTAAACAGTTGCTTTACTACAAAACAACAAGATCATTTTTCCTAACAGAAATAATTTTAAAAAAGAGCGTTGACTAAATACAGTCAGAGTGGGCTTGAATACAAGGTCAGACAAATGTGGTGACGTTCAATTGTACCATACTAGTATCTTGTGAACTATGATTTCTTACCTGATATAGTGTGGCATGCAGGGATCCACTAAACTGCATGTATGTAACAATGTAAGCTCGCTGACCTTCATATGGTGTAATAATGCCGATCTGTTCTGGTTTGACACCAGCACGCAAAAATCTTGTAGCAATTTTTTCCACAGCTGCAGCTTCAGTCCTAGGGGAACAAGCAAATTACAGATTCCTGTGTAATATAATAGAACTGTTCTGAGAAACAGCAAGAAACTCATCTTACTATCCTAGAAAACAGCAGGAAAATCAACTTGTTCCCTACAGTCTTACAGACTACGAGTAAACACAAACATAGACTCGCAAGTATTTTCTGTAGATCAAGCTCTTACCTGTTCAAGTATGAAGTTCCGGAGGATGAAATTTCCTCTTGTCCAGTAGTGGCATAGAAGAACATTGGCTTATCAGGAAGTGGCCAAGGAAAATCTACTCCTTTTTGTGACCTCTCAGCTAAAAAAAGTTTAAAAGAAAAAGAAACCTAAAAACTAATAATACAATACCACAGACCTTTAATAGCATTGTTAAGTTCCTGACTAAGATGACCAATAATCGACACACCTCCTTTCAGATGGTATACCAACTGCATCTCTTTACCCAAAAATGATACACACAACATCAACACAAAATACAATGATCAGGAACCAAGGTAAAGTAGATTTCTAAGTTGAGTCAGATATAGAGTTTAAAGTTAATCACGAAAAAAATTATACTGCAAATAGTTGGTGACATTAGCAATAAATTCACATACATCAATGCAACAATAAGCCATCGTTCTAATTTCAAAATACTTAAACCACAAAGAAATAAAAGAAATGGAGCATAGTAAATACGGTCATACTTACCAACAGTAACACCATTTTGCAATGTACCATCATAAAACAAGTTGGATGGAAATTCACTAAGTGCTGGGTGCATACGGTATTGCACTTGAAGACGAATAGGTCTGATTCCCAACACAACAAGGCGTTCAAACAATGATTGCGACAAACCAGCACTGTTAAAGAAAATCACACTAGAATATCAGGTATGGCTTATGACGACAACAAAAATTAGACAGAGACAAAATAAACAGATCACAAACTATGACCTCTTACACCACAATGCCCGTAACTAGCGTTCGGTCGGGGTCGATCGGGGAGTCTAATTCCACTATGGGTCATATATTAACAAAATATATCACTAAAAGTAAATTGCCTCCAACATCAAGTCAGTAAATAACCATGAAGTAGGTATCCAAATAAAGGTGCCACATATTAAGTACAATACCTTACCTTGCAGCTTTTTTACACATTACTACTGGTCCCAACTGGCAATGATCTCCAACCAAGATAAGCTGAGACAGATAAAAATTCAACTATCATTACCTAAAGCAATGATAATGGTAATCAAATATTACCAACACTATGGCTGTAGTTATTCAAATCAAATTGTGTTAGATAAGCAAGCCATGAATAAATTCGAGCAAAAAAAACTACTTCTCATACATAGAGCCATTATTTATACAAAAACTGTAAAGTAGTTTTGACAGCATTTCCGGTAAGGGTTGCCCTTTTGCATTGAGTCACATTATTTAACTGGATAGATGAGATACCAATTCACAGTACTTGCCAAGTTGAGTATCAAAAACATGGTCCACAAACCTTCAAACAAATAAGCAGACAACAATTTAGACTTAGCACACACATTTTGCTGTTCCTAAGGAAACAAGCAGGACTGGCACAGATGGTTAATAATCACACTCATAAATCGAGGGGTTTTGTATCAAATCCAACAAAAGGCAGAATTTACTTGCAACATCCTTGGAAGTACTGCTGTCCACGAATTCCCGTCTCCAGTCACACGAGTGATGTTTCAGGATAAAATAGGCCACAGAGTGGGTTACTGACATTATAAACAGGGAGTAGGGACCACAAAATAAACAATGTAATTATTTTTTACAACTAGGGTAAAAAAATCTAAATCCATAAACCAAGTACAAGACCGATGGCAACAACTAACCTGTTTCGTTCCAAGGACAACTGGTACCATACATTCTGGTTCTGTAGCCTGTGTCGATTCATCAATAAGCACACAACGGAAACGGAATTTTGCAAGTCTAGGGTCACCAGCACCAATGCATGTTGTACAAATGACATCAGCATTCTTTAAAAATGAGATAAGTATTGTGTAAGATAAGTAAACATCGCACTGTATAATGTCCAAACTTGTAACGATTCCAATGCTGATGAAAAACAGTGCTCAAAACTTTAACTGACGAGGTATAAAGCAAAAACTAAGAAACTTAAGACTGCTGTTACTTCCAGAAACTAGTAGTAGCAGCAAAGTACCAAGTCCCTTACATTTTGCTTTATTTTTTTTATTTTTTTTATTTTTACATCATTTTTTCCCCTTATTGAGGGTACACTTTGCTTTATAATTTATATATATACAATTTCCATTGCTCTTTGTAATTAAAATAGCTTGAGAAGATTCCTCAAACATCATACACACGTTCTGTTTATTTAATGAAAAAACATGTACATATATAATAGCACACACACATGCATGCATGCTCACTCACACAAACACACACACCAAGAAATAATTACAGAAAAATTGCAAGCTTAAAGGTCTCAGTACTTGTCAGCTATCTGCAAAGACCTTCTAAACAGGGCAGATAACTGCCTCAAAAAGCCAGACTAAACAAACTAAAAATGCCCAGCCAAGGATCTTCAGATTAGCGCGTAAGCTCATCACTGACCTCATTTACCATATATACAACATTTTCTATATTAAGAACAAGGCCTTAAAATGAAGAATACCTGTAACAATTCCCTCTCTGCATTTCTCTTTAATGATTTGTATCTCTTCTCGTCAGCTGAGGAAAGTTCTCCTTGTTCATCCTTCAACTGCTGAAGTTTAGCAAGTTCAGGCATACTGTCCATATTCCGCACTTGGTTGTGAAGTGCCAAAAAGGCAACTGGCGAGTCAATGGCCTCTCTGCTCTTTGCGCACAAACGTACAACCTTCATGAGAACAAACCCATGTAGACAATTTTTAAAGTTACCAACAACATTTAAATCAATACTTACATCTGACTAAATAGTATTTGGTATTATTAAGATTAGGTCTGATACAGCTACTCAGCACATATGTTCTAAGCTACACAGCTCAAAAATATTTAGCCTTTCCAAGTCCCACGTCTGAAACTTAAATCACCTTCTACGGAATCCCATCTTGAAGGATTGTCAATGTAAGAAGTATCTTACGTTTCAACATTTCTTGTTTTTAATTTAAAAACAACATAAACTAAAAAGTTTTTGATACATTCCCTGTATTATCCTTTTTCAATCTCACCTAAAATATGCTTGGCAGCTTACCTTAAGTCCTGTCTTGTGGATTTTTTCTGTAAGCTGGTCCACTGCTATGTTACTTGGGGCACATACTAATACTTGCCTACAAAGAGAACAAATAACTATGACTATGCCCTCTACACACACTTGTCAACAAGATATACTACTAATTTGCTATATGATCAAAGTTTACAATTACTGAAAGGAAAATACAACATTACTACAAATCAAGTGCCTTAACTGAGTACATCAACACAAAAAAATACATTTCAATTACTCAGCCTTTGCAACTCCAACAATACTGTTTTTCCTTTGCTCACATAGAAATAAATTTAACCCTCCATCACCAGGAACAAACCCTTCTCATAACACCAGCATACAGCAAACATCTCAGACAACTTTCAAACAAATACCAAAATTGAAAATTCATTAGATAACCTACCCTAATCCCTGCTTGGCAAGATGAAATACAATAGTGGCTGATGTTACTGTTTTACCTGTACCAGGAGGACCCTAATGAAAAAAACCCCCATAACATCATGAATACATAACTGGCAACAGCAAAGGCTGAGGTCAAAATAAAAATTAACGAGTTAACCCTTGCTCACTACTACACTTTGGTTGCCTCTCAATGTGGCTATTATGGATTTCTAAATCATATATAATAAAAATGAAAAAAGATTTAAGTTTAAAACATTAAAAGAAAGTCTATTTAATTAATGGAGAAAGATTCAAATCACGATGAACGAATACATAGATATATAGATTACTCTGGAGGGGAGTTTCAAGTTGCTGGGAACTATGATTTTTGACATATGTATACATGAACAATGACAAAATAACTGGAAAAAAAGCAAGTATCATCCACCTGCTAATTTTCTGAAAGTGTAACAACCAAATAAGCAAGACTCAATACAAGGTATGCAAGAGAGCCAAATCAAGCTACAGAGACTGACTAGCTTTGGTGGAAAACATGTAACCCAAATCAAGCTCCAGAGACTGACTATTTCTGCAGAAAACATGTAACCACCACAACAGAAATGATCATTTAATACAATGATCACCAGTGAAATGTTCTATAATCTAATAATTTATGTTGTATTATGTTGTATTAAGTGTTCAAAATGGATGACGACAGAAACTATACTAGGATTCTCTCAAAAGTAAAAGCCCTGGTCAAGGCAGTACATTCCTGTCTATTTTCATGACCCCATAAAACACTTCTCTTCTCATGTTGAGTCAACAACAGACACATTCAAGCATATATGACAGATGCATATCTTAAAGGAGGATAAGGAACCTGAAAAAATTCCCTGATAAAATATTATCAACAATCTCGGAAAGAGTTACTAACCTGGATTAAACTAAGTGGCCTTTGGAGAACAGTTTTGACTGCATACACCTGGGAGTGATTAAGCTCAGGTAATCCCACAGCTGAAAACCTAGAATAACAATTGCAAAAGTAGAAATAGCTGCTTACTAGATTGCTAACAAAAGACATCAGTCAGCAGCAGGTTGTGGGTTCAGCCTCCACTCTGGATGTACGATTTGTTCGTAGATCATCCATCACATTTAACATGCATCAAATACAATTGGCAAATTAAATGCATGAAAAATGCATCATTTGATTTGAATTATTTACATGTGATGAATTAAAAGTCGAATAAAATTATTCTATTTGGCATACCCTGTCACATAATGCAACAATGATGCAACTTCAAATCAACCATCATTTTTCACATGAGTCGAATCCCTACCCTGGTACAATTTGCTTCTCAGAAAAACAACAAATTAACTTTTACTTGTCAACTTATAAGGTCATGACTACAGGATTACAAAACAGCCATAACTTTTTACCTCTTTGGAAGATTGCATTTTACTGTTTGTTCTTCAACATCATGACCAAGCAATTTGTGATAGATGTAACCACTAACTGAAGTTTCATCCACAGCAAATGTTTTCATAGCTGCTTGCATTCTATATTGTAAATAAACAAAGAACTCTTAAAATCAAATGCTAAATAGTAACATATACATCACGTTGTTACTATATTTCTAGCAATTTTTGTCTAATAAAATCCATCCACTCATAAAATATATACTATTTCAATGACCCAATTTAAAAACAGGGGTGGACACTAGGGAGTGCGGGATGGCTGCCCGCAATAATTTCAGATCAAGTTTACAATCTGCTTTGAGAAGATCTAGAGCTTCATATGCCATCATTTTTTGCTATCTAGAAAAATTTATCTATACTTTGAAGCAAACAAAGTAATATTTAGGCTTTAACAGTAATGCAATAGAGTTTTAAAAACAAGATCATTAACAAATACTAAATACAGTAAAAACAAAATAGCTTGTTCTCTTGGATCATAACATTCCTTTTCTCGTGGTATACTCATTCAAGCTAAGAGAATGGAAAAGGTCTTTCTTTTGCTGAGCCTGTTGGTTAAGAGCATTCTCTGAATCAAAAGACCCAAAACAATAAGAAACTCACAGATCTTAATAATTTTTACAATTAAACATATAGCCTGGCTAAAGAACTTCTGTTATCCCTTGTGTCAATTTCTATTAAGAAACTAAAAATCGACTGGATAAATTCCCTGATTGTCAAATGCTTAAAAAATTTGTTAAAATTTCAAAATAAAATTAGGGAAACTTAATATTTTGGCATTAACAGACTTCTGCTCCCTAACAAATTGAACACCAAAACTCATCATAGATTTGAAAACTTCTGGCACCACATCATCCTCATTGAAGAGGGTAGATTCACATTTTGAATGATGAAAATTTATTGTATTCTTGCACTTATACATATAATTTCCTCCCATGCTTAGATGTTTCAAAGCTTCCTTGAAAATTCACCCCCACTGAAGTTTCACACAACACAGCCCCAAATAGCCAATAAAGTGTCTGCTGCAGTTTGTTTATAAGAAATGTCATACATCAAGCTAAAAGCTGATTTTAAATTATGTCTCTCAATGGATATTAAAAACAATTCATATGACTACAAAACAATTTATTGATTGCCTACCTGTCAAATGATGTTGACTTCCAAATAAAATCAACTGAAAAGTTGTGTGTGCAATCAACAGGTACATTTGCATTACTTCTAAGTTCCAAGCCAACTTCCTCCCCATAGTCTGATTCAAGTTAAGTGGTAATAGGTTATAGAAGTCATTATACAGCAAAAATACAAACTGATTATAATTTTCGGAACATGTTTTAATGCACACAAAACTCTACAATAATGTTCATTCATTACTACTTTATATCTGGGTAGCCTACAGTATGTTGACCCCTGGAAAAATAAACATTTCTTATTAAGGCTTAAATACTATGTAAATTTTAATTAATATCTCATAATTTTATGCTATGGGAGTTTTTGAAAAAGATGCTGCCAAATTGCATGAGAAGCAATCTTTCATTTGTCATCTTATTGAAAATCATTTTTGCTGATTCCATGTTGTTAATCTACAAATAACATTGTCTTTGAAAAACTGTTGTCTGGCAAGTCAATGTAAAGTCCTTGTGCCCTACTTACAATATCATGAGCATTTCTTTTCTTTTTCGTCGCATGCTTGATCTTGCGGAAGAAACAAATCACTTCTTATTACTAAGAGCCTTTTCACAATGGACATATATACGAAAGTGGAGTAGTTGCTGCAAGTTCAAGCAGTACCATGGCTTTGGGAAGAGCATCCAAGAGCTTTGCTTTTAAATAAACTCTTAAGAGGTCTTGATTGCTTGCAAAATATTTTACAGTAACCATTGGGTATAGTCTCCTGTCTGTTTGCAAGCAAAGTTGCTGTTTGTGATTTAAACTCCTGTGGGTAGGAAATAGAAAAATTCAAAATGCCCAAATGATACTCCATTCCTATAAACCCATCCATGCTTGTTCTAACACAGTATGCAATGGAAAGTAGGTGAGGGATCAGCAAAAGGTTTGAATGAATGATTAAACTGGCCATAGTATGAGAAACTGAAACCTCATAACATGGAGACAAAGTAGTTTTATATTACTACATAACAAAATACCCTGATGTATAGCAAGACCACTAAGACAAAAGTTTAGTGACATCATGGTATAAGAAATGAGAAATTCAAACCATGACAAAGCACAACTGCTGTTGGTATTCAATTGCTATTAATTGTTACAACCAAAGATGGTTAATTGCCTTCTCATCCCTTTAATTCACTATCTATGACATTGTTGATCGGTTGTAAACAGTACCACAGATGATTTACAGCGAATTAGAAAGCAATTTAAAACCTATTGCCAGGACAAGCTTAACACGAGTGATGCTGGAACTGATATTTGAATTATCATCTGGATACATTATAAGTCTAGACTACAAGCATCAAAGGATAGATTGGCAGACAGAAATATTCCCTAAGTGCCAACTGGGCAATATCAAGACTTGATATGATTTCAAAATGTTTCAAAGCCTACTTTCACTTATTTCAGTCAGATTATAAGAAAAGATACTGTTTGGAATCTTCACAACATGGCCTTCACCGGACCAAGGTTTATGCAAATCACCATTATAGCGAAGTCTTAGCTCATCTCCCTGCATTAGTCTCATTTCACCATCAGCACGGGGGAAGTTAAAATATGCAATTCTCTTCTTGTTAAGACCAATGTCCCATCTGACTACAATATTTTCTTGAGTCTGCAGAATACAAAACAAGATAACTTAGTAGGACTTACAGTTATATAGCCAAATGCAGTCATGGCTGTCTGCTTAAAATATAACTCTGGTTGCATCAGAGTTAACTGTAATGTCGCACTGTAGTGCAAAAATGATGTCCTGTGTATACATTACTTACTTATCTCTTCCTTCTCATAGAAAGTATATGCATCGTCTCAAGTCAGTGAATGTGTAACTTTCCATATGTGATAATGTCCAGTATAGATTATACCAAGACAAAAATCTACACACCTGTGATTCCTTCAATTTCTTGTCATATTCAGCTTCCAAGTTTACCAAAGGTCCAAAGATGTTCTGATATTGATAGGCATCCTCATATCTATCAATGAAACAAAAACATCATGCATGTAACAGGGACCTATTTGTACTTTAACATAGAATGGCTTCTCAAGCCACTTTAAAAACTGTTTCCACATAATCTTTGACCACTGAATAGATATAAGAGAAATTATTTACTTTCCATTTTCGAAAGTTGCTTAAACGTTTTCTGACACCCATTAACATAGGTGCATATTAAATACACAGTTATTTTTGTGACTGCCAAAGACAGTTACCAGTTTGTAAGATGTTGGTGTTGATATGGGAAAGTTTTGGTCTATGGCTGCTATACAATGATCCATTGTCTTACTATTGAGTGCAAATAGCACAAATTCTTGGTGTGTGGTTGCAATTGCAAACTATTCTGAGTATGGCCTGTTGGCACAAAAATAGTATGAGCAGTAAGTGAAAGCTCTTTGTACATAATTCCCAACCATAAAAACACAGAGAACTTTTATGTATTGTTGCATAAAACATAATATCATTTCTAAAGTACCTTAAAAGTACGGCTGATGGCTCTTCATCAACTCCGGGCTTTTCCAAGTCTTCAAGAGTTGCCTCAGGATTATCCTATGGAAAAAAATAAACGAAGGCTTTATGTCTAAAAGGTGAAATAGGTTTTACAGAAAACCCTCTTAGAAATGCAATTAACTGAATATTTTCTAAAAACATTGTTTGACAAGTACAGGCCACCTCCAGCATGGAAATACATATAAGATACTTACTACAATAAATAGAATAAATACCTTCCAAAGTTCTTCCAGTTTGTTGATCTGAGTAGCAGTAATTTGCCTTGCTCGAAGTTGCTCTTGTTCTGATGGAACTTTCACAAGCCATGACAAAAAGCAACGGTCACTTATCAGTGGGTGCCACTGGCTTTGATCCCTAGAAGAATTTAAGTTTTTCAAAAATGAAAAGTTAAAATATAATGAAGGCTTATACTCTGGTGGACATATGCAACACAACAAATACCATATTTAATCTCTATATATAAAAATAGAGAGAGATTCGGGCATAGATATTATCATATCAAGATCAAAAGAACAAGACCTTTCAATTCACATTAAAATACTAAAGCAAACTTACAAAAGGTTAACTATCCTTTAGCTCATAATACATCATTATCAAAAAAGAAGAAAAATGTGCAAAATGACAAAGTATATTATTTCATCTGGAAAGTGCTTCTATAATAAATTAAAGCTTGATTGAAAAACAAGTTGTACGAGTATATAACAGAAATGCAGATTTTACAAACATACTTGCTTGATAAAACATACCAGTTCATATCCTTTAGATTACTCTGCTGTGCACACGGCTGCCTAAAAAGAAAGTAACAAAAATTAAATAGTATTAATAATAATTATATATATCAAATACATATGCAAATGTGTGGATTGCAATATTACAATTAGACTGTGTGTCTGACATAAAAAAGGAATGCATCATACACAGGTGCAGGTTGCCCGATACTTGTTTCTGCAGACTGCCTGATCAGGAAGTGAATGTTTAAAGAAACTACCATACACAGTTTCTCCAATGAGATGAAGTCCATCATGTTGATGGAACGGAGTACATTTTCTGTTGACATTGGCTCTGGGACTATGGATATCAGAACTTTCACACCTTCAATCTGACAGAGCTCACTAACTAACTCGATCCAAAGGACACCACATCAGTGAAGAGTTATTTTGAAAGCTGCAAGGGAAAATGGGACCCTAGGAAAAGACTGAGCTTGTCCCTTGAAAGACAAGCAATATTCTTAAGTTAAAGAAAGAGAACTTATCCAATATATATTAGCAGCCAAGGAAACACCTACTTAGTCAGGAAGTAGAAAAGGTTAATGATTATATGTGCTACTTTTCTCTGTGATATCATTGCACTTGTATATCATGTCTCTAGACATGATGTGTTATTTTCTTATCTGTTGTCTTTTTTGTTACTGATACTTTATTTTCACATTGAAGATCCCTAGAGATTTGCTGCAAATTTGCAAGTAAGATAATTGACAGTCAGAATCATAAACAAGCCTACTTAGCCATGTCAGATAATCAAGGTGACTGCTCTTTTAACTGCTCTGTTAAATTATCTATCTATTGATTTGATGAAAGAGGACAGAATAAACACGTTTTTGATTAATCCTTATGCAAAACGTCACGGAAGCATAAATGATTTGAACACTTGAGGACTTTAACAACTGAAATGTGCACCCTTCAAATTCATGTAAGCTACTAAGATACTCGTAAGGGGGTAAGCTCATCATATTATCGTTTATATGACTAATCATATTAAGACTAGATACAGTGGTTACATGTAGACATAGAGAAGACAGTTCTGTCAGAATAAAATTCAAGCTAAAATTATAATATTGAGTCGTTTTGCCAAAAAAGATCTTGACCTAGTTTTGTCTGTACATGGCATATTTGTGCATTTTTGCCTTGTTTTCGTGAAACAAAGCAATTTGACAAACATCATGTGAACATGATGACTGATGGAGAAAAGATGTTGCGTGAAGTGAAGTCCATCCCTTCACCTCCCATGTGAATTGGATAATGCACCACAACAATGTCACATACCAAGACTTACCTGCATAGTAAAACAACAACTGAATCAGCTTTTGCTGGTATAAATCCAAGCAAAAATACATTTCGACATCCACAGTTGTAACACTCAAGCATAGTATCTCCAAGAGGACCATCCTTATGTAGAGTTACTTCTTTATGTTTTGCTCGAACAAGGTGATTGATAATATGACTATATGAAAAATGACAATAAAACATTAGACACTGAAAGTGTACTACTGTTCGTAACAGAGTATATTTATACCTCTAAGAAGCATCAATTGACAAACATTGCAATATTTATATACTTAAGTCTATATACTCAAGTCTTCCTTAAGAAAGTCAACAACAACCCTCAACTAATATATACATATATTCATACACTGCAACTGTATATATAGTTTAAATAGCAACCAACACTTTCCAAACTTCTAGAGACATTATATATCAGTCACAAACTAACCCATGATCCATTCAAGAACAAGAAACATATATGTGGGCCTACCATATCCATGCATGTCTAGATTTGACAGCTCTGCAGTGATGGCACCACACAGACACTGGGAAACAGCTCTACCGAAAAGCCTGCACAACTACAAGTCAGGAAGAATCACCTCCCGACAGCTGCAAAGAAGACTGTGGACCTGCAAGCTTTCCCTTAGTGTTGCTGCTTAAACAGCAGTCCTGGAGCGGCAATGCAAATGGTCTCCACCCTATTCAAAGCTGGGCTTCTCCACCATTGACAATCAATTGGGGTCTAGAATATATATATG
>JANTCA010011214.1:0-27222 GCA_024741275.1 Chironex yamaguchii | reverse complement strand
TGACGTTTCATACTCTGAGGAGTGTCAGACGAAAAAAGCTTTTAAGTATGATTTTAGCGCAATGTCGCAAATTTTCATGGCGATTTTCAAGTTTTGTACCAAAAAAAGATTAATCAGTAAGGTGTCCGCCACTGGTTTATCATAACAGTATCTTGCATTTTCCTTTTACCACTGCTGTCTTTCTGCCACCAATAATACCCAAACTATTTGATCTCCGAGATGGTGTCTTGAAGCTGAACATCTTTGTAATGATACATTATTGAGAAAAGGCACTAGTTTTTCTTGTAGCTTTCATGTTTCCCAATGTCATTATACTTGTAATTTTCCTTAATTTTTCATGTATTCATATAGTTTTGTATCGTTTTATTTCAGAACTTCCATGTAATGGACTACCATCTCATTCTGTTCATCAGTTTGATACTTCTTAGAAGGATTGCTTGGCTTGTGTTCACGCAAGTAAGGAAGGTGCAATTCTGTAATCTTAACCTGTCAATGGTGGTTGCAGTTTTCCATGTTGTTGGAAGTTTCCACTTTAATTTCTTTCATGGTTGAAGGCATGTCATTTCTTAATTAGGGTATATTGATTGATAACTTCTTGAATTGTACTAGTATAAAGTTGGAAAAACTGACCTTTTGACCTTGTGTTAGGTTGTTAGTGATATTATTGTGTTGTTATTGTAGAAGTTTAACCGAGTTATTAGTATCATGGTGAAAGGTAGTGATCACAGTCATTTTTCTTAGAATTTTTATTTGCCATGAACTGTGAAGACAATGAAGTGACTTAAAATAACAGAAAAACACAGATAAATTAATTTACAAATTGTTTTCCACTTTTAATTTTTTTTTCCTTTTAGACCCTTGCCTCTGCAGTGGTTATGACAACATGGTACTGGATGAAAGTCATATTCAAGGGAATTGTGCTTGTGTCATTACTTTGTGTAACAATTTGGTCATTTTGTCATGTTATCCAACACAGTTACATTGAAGATGTTCTGTTTTTATGTTACCCGTAAGTATAAAGTTTGTATTTTCCTCTGTATCATTTATTTGAAATAACAGTAATAGCAAGTGTTCAACTATAGTGCCTATGATGACAGTTATGCCTGGATATTCGTACTGAAATCACGAGGACTTACCAGCTCATCTCATACTAATTATGCAAGTTTAATAAAATGGGTCGAATTCAAGGACTAAATAGTATGAAGCCATGGACATGTTTCTTCTCTATCATACTAAAAGTAGTTCGGAATGTGCTTATTCACAAGCTTATTTGATCAAATTTGTCTGGTTTTCAGAGGTTTTTGGGACATCTTTTACAGTTTTTATACTAACTTACTTAATCCTGATGCTAGTTCGGGTGAACAGCAGTCAGATTTCCCCGCACTAACGTACGCCGCCACTGAGCACGGTCTTTAGCAATGTCACAAATGATAGTTTAGTGGTCTCTAGCCTAATGTGCACCGAGCAGTTTTCATCTAGAAACACATTACTGCCATTGCCAGTCGCCAGTGGTTACAACTGATATCACTGTCATGTTAACTGTCACATGTCACTCATGATATAATATGCCGACTGATATAGGTTATAAGGGTGCTGTTGATTTTGATGGCTGTTTGCTTGTCCTAGTACTGACTTTGTTATTAAAGTAGTTATTGCTTATGACTTTAAGGATAATAGTAGCAATGATGCTATGGCTGATTATTGCCATGCTAGTAACAGCAGTATCCATGATCAATGTTTTAGTAGTGTGCCAAAATATAATACTTTATCTGAACTCCAAACATCCTATGAACTTACATTTTTGCGTATTCACTATGTTTTCTGTAGGTAATATAATCTGAATTGCTTCATTAAGGTCAAAATTTTTCTTCCAACATTTCTGCACATGTCATCTCACACACATTTTTTATCGTTAGTGCAGATACACTTCAGTATCTTTCATCTTGTTCTTGTAATTTCTATGTTCCGTCCTTTGGAAATTTCTAACAGAAAACTCTGTCTTTTTCTGCTATTTTCTCGATGATCCTATTGTTAAATTCGTGTATAGCATGGGACACTTTCTCTATTATCCTCTGCCAAACACTTGTTTGATGATATGGGTAAAGGGTTTTTTATCGGTCTCAAACAGTTCATGCAGTGGTCAGTAAGACAGGATTATTATTGTTGTTAAACAGAGTTTAGAAATATTGTTTGAAATTATTTTAGAATGAAGTAGCAATTGATATGGCAAGTGGACAACGTATTCTGTTAATGCATATTATAACCTGGCTGATAGTGTTCAAAGAACGAGACATGACTTTATCTAATAAACTCTTATTCTGACGTTTCGTCAAAAACTATTGACATTTTCAGAGAAACTATTTGACAAAACATCCTTTCAGTAGTTTTTTACTGCAATGCATCATAAAAAGATAGAAACAACTGAAAAGGTGTTAAAAAACATAAACTTACTGATAACAAAGGAAACTCAAAGAGAAATAAAGATGTAGTGTTTTGGTTGTTGTTAAGTATAGGTTTGTGCTTAGCTATTATTTTTGATTGACTTTATACCATTAAAAGTGATATAAACTGTGATTTGACTTCACAGTTGATTTCAAAACATTTGTTTGGAAGACAACTTTCATTCTTAAGTGTCAGTTATCATATTCCTCTAGTATTTGCCTTCATTGGCGGTCTGCTGAATTAATTTTGTCTCTTCCTTCAAATGGAACGTGAAATGAAAAACAGACGATTCTTTTATCCTGGTAGTGTGATGCATCTACCCTCGAGTGTAGCCAATGAGGCTGTTTATCTTAACACGATTTAATGCTTATTGCTTGGTATGTGCAATAGTTATTTCTGTTTGTTTCAGCTTTGGAGTTTATATTTGGACATTTGGATTTACTCTGAATCCTTACGGTCATAAAGTGCTGGTGAAACTTTCGCATCATCAGAGGCAGGATGTACAAGATTTAATCGCAAATAACAGCTCACTTCTTCTACAGGCAAACGCGCAAGGGCATAGCAGAACACGTATGAACGGGAGCCCAACAACGTCCACTCCTGTCGACCAGAAATGTGAGGATCAAAATACAGAAAGCAAAGATCCCAACCAAAACTCGTCATCAGATCATGGAACATTGACATCAGATGCAAACTGTTGCGAGCTTGAACACTGCACCCAGTCCCCAGATAGTGTAAGATACGAAACCGAGAGTCTGCGGACAGATTTTAATTTAAGAATGAAGCAGGCATTTTTTAATTCGGTCATAAGCGCGTATTATGTTGGATTCATACCAATCAAATTTACTCAGGTGAGCAATTCTGTTTTATCTTATTTTCATAATGGCCAATGATGGATTGTGAAAAGTAGAAAAGAAAAGCTTCTTACTAGTTCCAAAACGTGAAAATCGTTTTGAGTAATGATATCATCTTCATGCGATCCACAATACATCGTGGATTGAGTGTATTTTCACGTTGTTGGTACGACTAGACATGAGATGACAGAGATTTTTTTATCACCAGGTGATTTTTATGCAAATATTTTTAAAAATTGTTTTCAAAGGGTTTGCGGTTATCCCCCGCGGTATTTGTTGGAAACCCTTGGAAAACTACTGGTGTAGATTCTCAAGTCGTTTGCCTGCCTAATTAAACGTTATTACTAAAAACATTCTAGTTGTTGTTATCTCTCCTTAGACGTCTTAGTTAGATCAGTATCCATATACCTGCTCATATCTCTGCCATTGCAAGATTTTAGAATTCCCATTTTGTTCATTAGGAATATTTTTACCTATCCTGCAGAACTAGAATTCCCATTCTGTTCATTAGGAATATTTTTATCTATCCTGCAGAACGGTTATCTCTTCTTCGATATATGGTGGTCAGCACAGAACATTCTCTTTGTGTGGATCAACGCATTTGTTGTGCTTCTAAACCAACTTATGCCATTCAGCTATTTAGATGGCCTATATCGTTGCGCAAGTCACCTGGGCTCTTGGAAAAAATACAAAGGACATAGAGAGACGCCATATGTGTAAGTTCAGTTGACTAATTAGAGGTGGAGATAGCGTGCATTATGCATTCCCTCTACTAACAATGTTGAAAACCGAGGCCTATTATCTGTGTAGCTTCAATGGCTCAAATTATAGTTTGCCATGGCTGTTGTTTCCTTAAAAAGATGTTCAGCACGAAGCCCTTAATCAGTTCATGGCTTTAGTCAGATTTGAATTCCGATTGTTGTGATGTTTACAGAGTTTATGTTTTCGAAATTTTCCTGTTGTCTTTTAATCGTTGTTTTGTTTAACCATTCCGCTGTTTGTTTCCTTTAAGCGTCCGAAAAGGAATATTTGATAACTTATTTGTATAGATCTGGTGTTTTAATGAATCGGCGTAGTTTTCAAAAACGCATTGAATACTGTTTCCAACAGGGCACGAGGTTGCTCGAGGGATGTAAAATTAGCATAATTACCTAGATGTAAGAAATAGCATAATTACCTAAATGTGAAAAATAGCATAATTAGCTAGATGTAAAAAGAAGCATAATTACCTAGATGTAAAAAATAGCATAATAAACTAGATGTGAAAATAGCATAATTACCTAGATGTAAAAAATAGCATAATTACCTAGATGTAAAAGGTAGGATAATTACCTAGATGTAAAAAATAGTATAATTACCTAGATGTAAAAGGTAGGATAATTACCTAGATGTAAAAAATAGTATAATAAACTAGTTGTGAAAATAGCATAATTACCTAGATGTAAAAAATAGCATAGTAAACTAGATTTAAAAATAGCATAATAAACTAGATGTAAAAAATAGCATAATAACCTAGATGTAAAAAATAACATAATTACCTAGATGTAAAAAACAGCATAATTACCTAGATGTAAGCAATAGCATAATAACTTAGATGTAGCAGATTGCTTTACGTTTTTCACGCTTTCATTTCAGCTGGTCACCACTCAATGTTTGGCCGCAAAGCATACTGGTTAGACATAATAAATGCTTATATAAAGCTGTAGGAAAGCAAAATGTGGCTGTTCCTGGTGATTCACATCATTCACGATTTTATGTGAGTATTCTTTGAAGTGGTTGAAACATGACTTGAAATGTTATTGATCATTTGAATAATGGCCATTATCTTAAGTTGGCTTGACTTGTATTACTTATAGGCTGTTATTCTCTATAAGGTGGACACCCCGTAAAGCAGATATCTCCATGAGGCAAATTGTATGGCTAACAACGGATCGTTTGCCAGTTAAATCTCTTGTAAATGTCTGTCTATAAAGCGGAAATTTTAGGAGGGAAACGGATTTTCAGGACCAACGAGAATAGATGAAAACCAAGATTCTTATTGAGTAATATGCAAAATGAAAATGTTTCTACGTGCTTTTTTCTTGCGTTACTAACAGAATTAATACGTTTAGGCGTCCCTACAATAAGAGCGAATAGAGTAGTACAAAACATATGATTAAATGACATGTTTCAGATTTTCTCCATTTTCATCACGACAAGCACTACTGTTTCTTTCATAAATTTCTTTAACTGTCTTGTTTACATCGATCTTCACCCAATTGATGACTTTTTCAGGACCAAAGCATTAATATTCTTAGGCCTCCTCTATTTGCTTGTGACTTTCCAGTGACATTACATGGGATGGTGCCATTATGTAAAGACAGAAACCCAACCACAGCCAATGCAACTGGACAGTATCTCGTTAGAGAAAAATAATATGAAACTGAATCCAGTGATCGTTGCCCTAACATAATAGAAGCCCTTCTAATGCTTGACAAAGTTTGCATATGTCCCATAACAACTGACGACATTGTGACAATGTTGAGAAACACCGTTTAGTCCCCCACGCAGAGGAAAGGTTAGTAAATTATAGGAGCACCGTTGTTTGGGGTGTATTGTATTGGGGGATTTTTTCATCGAAAATAAAATCTTGCATTGTTTACAGGGCATGACTATGAAGGATATTAGCAAAAGCTACCAAAAATTTACGAAACAACTATATATTCGTATAACTCCATGAAAGAAATCAAAAAGAATTGTTATATAGAAATTGGATACTGATTTCAACGGTCTCTGTAAAGTCTTTTAAGTGACTTGACGACATTTAACATTTGTCTTTTACGCGCCGTTTCACTCGTAGATCTTACTATTATTTTCTTACTTGCCTTGTATTATTATATAAAGCTTTTATTTACAAATGAAATTGAGGTTTCTTTCTTTCCTTGTAACAGTATATGTTCCAGACACCACTGCGCTTGCTTAACTGGTTACTATTAACTCAGATGCTGTCCGTTGTGTACCAACTCTATACGTTGCTTCGTTCATTTTATTGGTACCAAGTCTTGTCGCTTGTGGTACTGCTACCGTTTCATTACTTTGTCATGTTCGTTCTCCTCCGAGAAAGATGGGCCGTGCAAGGAAATTTAGAGGAACATGAGGCATGTGGATCTTAACAATGCGAATAAACCGGTGAATTGACTCTTGAGTTTTGTACACGCTGTTAGTTGCTTTCTACAACTCTGGTCTGTAGCTTTTCGTTTGATTTCTTCCATAATATGTAAACTAAATGGCTTCTGAAAGAAAAGAAAACTCCCCGACTAGTTGTCATTTGTATACCCTTCTCTAACTACGAATTTCTTGTGTGAAGTGACATTTTTATGGAAAATGTCAGTTGAGATTAATGTTTCAAACGTTTCTTATACTTTTGTTTACCTATAGCCATGCTTACATTTTCTCATTTTGTAAGAAAATCCCTTTTTTCCCGTAGAGATCAAATATGTGCAGTTTATCTGTCTATTTAAAATTAAGATCATTTCACTTTGATGCGTAGATTCCATGATGCTAACCCTTGGGTATACATTTGAGAGTCAGTAAGTTTCTTTGTCTGGAATGATTGTATTCCAGTTGAAGTACAAGATCATATATCCGTGATCATATCTAAAAGTCAGTGAAACTTATATCTCCATTTATAGATTGATGTTTATTTTTCTTGCATTTGTTTGAAACTGGATACATGTTATGATGTTTTTAGAGAGTGTTGCGTCGCTGTTTACATCTACACCTTTACCATGAAATTATTTACACATTCCATTCTTAAAGTATGGGTTTTAGTGGAGACCAAAAGGGAGGATCTTGTCTTAAATTACTAAACTTATATTTCATATTCAAAGCAACAAGACCCTTACCGCGGTAAAGGAAATACATTTTGATATTTTCAATTGCTATTTTCGTATGAGTTAGTGAATGTCATGTGAAAGTTGCTGTAGGAAACTGAAAGTTACTTCTTAGAGTTAACCATCTGTTTACAGCTGAAAGTCCTTGTATTCAGTTATGTTGTACAGAACGAGTCCATTTGTACTCAGCTTTGCGTTCTGCCCATTATCTACTGGTAATTCGTAGGGTCCAAATCTCTTGCGTTTGATGGCATAGATTCTTGCATTCTGCAATTCATGCCATTTTTTATTTGCGCAGTTGAAGAAAAACACATTTCTGCCTAAAGAATATCAGTCAATATGTTGATTAGTATCAGTCTTATTTACACTACAAAAATTTTCTGAATGCTATGGTCTTTGCATAATGCATTGATTACTACAAATGCAATTCAGGAATGAAAAATGATATCACTTTTTACGTCAAGTCAGGACTGTACTTATATCAGCTAATATTAACGTAAAAGGATATTATTCAATAACGCACAAGCTGGACAATTTAGACTTTGAAGTAACATAACATCGTCTAGGAAATGCCTTTGAAACGATTTGCGAATCGGAACTGTACTGTATGGAAGCTGTAGGACTAGAGTGTTGAAACAAAGGTCTCATAACCTCAAACCGTATACCTACCCTGTCAAGCTTAAGATTCAAAATGACTGGAATCCAAGCCGCTAACTCCTGTAATAATTTCCCCGTGTTGGTGAACAAGAATACTTGTCCAGTCATGTACCACATAGTCACATCCCTTGTACTGCAAGCATGCAGGCCGACCACGAAAGTAGATCATCGCTATTGGATGTCGAAGAATCTTTCGACCGTTGTGTTGAGCGGTATAGCTCGGCAGGAACCTGTCAGCTTGACATTCTTGATTCCTCTGTAATTGAGCACGATATTCTTCCTTTTCTGTACATCTTGTCTACATTATAGGTGGCAGGTGATTATTTTGTGCTAAATGATCGCCTGGATCTATGTTCTAAAGGCAAGTTGCAGTAATTTTGGCAGTCCATGTCATCTGTCAGCAAAGATCCTGGCTGTCCAAAATATTATATTAGACTATGTGAAAGAATTTACTTTCTTGACACTAAACCTGCTCTTTGATTACAATAAAGAAATGTTCAGTGATAAGGTATTTAGCAATGTCTTAAGACTGGTAAATAGCAAACCCAGTACAGTAGTAATACGTCTACCTTGTTATTAATAAGTCTACCTTGTTGGGAAGAAGACTCCATTCGTCCATTACCAATTAAAATATTCTTGGTCACGCAGGGTCTCTTACAATTACTGTGTTTTGCAGAATCAGTCAGCGAGTTTATCAGCGCTCATCTACCTAGTTGAACTATAACTTGAATTATAGCAGAATAAATGCCAATGTGATCAATCAAGTTCTTAATAGTGGCTACATTAACTTATATCGTCCCACTATCTTTCATTTGTACACAGAATTGGTAATAGATACTGTTGATAACATAGGATGTTTTGGTCACAGGTGTTACCAGACTGTGCGTCTCAGCTGTAGCTCTGATACTAGATGGATATAAATCAACACAATTATCAAAACAAGCTTCACGTGGACTTCGACATAGCTTCTTTTACTAACCATTGCCTATTTTACTGTAGAAAGACCTACATACTTTCCAAATTAATTGAAACTGAACGCGTAAATTGCTGCTGCCTCGTCAGTTATTAACACTAATGTTCTTTTCTACATAGATCTTAAAAGGATAATGGTTTCCAAATTTTCTACAAAAGAAACTTTTTATAGTCTATGAATAATTTAAACTGGGAACCCCGATTCTTTAGCCCTATTTCCATTTATTCCTTGGATATAGCGACTATTTACTTTAGTTTAAGTCTGACCGAGTTCTTGTCGCGCCTGGCGTAAATGCAGACTCCAGACTTCCAAATTTGCAGTTTGCATGCGACTGTATTTTTCTGCGCTTCACTGAGGCGTAGACGTTTGTCACTTGAATGCATTCATGTGTGTCAAAAGTCTGGCCCTAAGGGATTTGCAAACTGTTGATTATATCTGCTTAGATATTTACCACCAAGTGATAAAAGAGGAACAGTTAGAGTAAGAGCACCGAAGACTGCAACTATTCCACCGGCAATTTTCCCCGCAAGAGTTACAGGAACAATGTCTCCGTACCCTAAACAAACAATCGTTTGTATTCCCCACCACATGGAGTGAGGTATACTGAAAAACGTTGTCCTAGGGCTTCCCGCTTCGACGTAATAAGCTATACTCGCACAGACTGTTGTCGTAATTAGCATGCAGAAAACTAAGAGAAAAAGATCCTTGACACAGCTACTAAGAATGCTTAAGACGACCTTTAATGTCTTGGATTGTTTTGAGAAGCGAAAGAGTCGTAGTACACGAAGGGTTCGCAAAGCTCTTAAAAATGCCAGATTAGCTATTTGGGACGAGTCGATTGCTAGAACAATGAAGAATGGAAAGACAGCAAATATATCGATCGCATTGAGAGGAGACTTCAAAAATTTGAGTCTACAAGGAGCGAATGCCAACTTTACGATGAACTCGATTGCAAAGTACAAATTTAATCCAAATTCGCATCGAAACCAGGGATTCTTTTCCAAACTTGCGATTTGTTTAGCTTTCATTTCAGGTATTGACGACAAGCAAAGAACTGTTATTGAAGCAATTACCATAGACATACTGCACATTGAAAAGATTGCTGCACCACGTGACGATGCTGGAAATTCGAGAAAATCCCAAACCATGTGTCTCCATGTTCTTGGCTTAAGTTCTAAACACAGCTCGTCGGTATCCTCTGCCTCATGTTGAGGAACAGCAACACCTTCTCTTATCTCAAGGCTTCGTACAGCGTCCTCGTCGAGCTCGAAAAACATACATTCCGTTTTGAAGGCTTCCATTGGTAATTCTGGAGGCCGGAGTAACCTACCTCCCGACTGATAATCGAACAAAATTGCCTCAAAGGCCAATCTGTTTCTGTTAAAATAAAACTGACTTCTTTGAAAATCGTAGTAACGAATCCTTTTTTCTTGGTTTCCGAGTAATGTTGTTGGAAACTTTTGTAGTGTAGTGTAGTATGTCTCGTAAATAGTACCCACGACATTAATTTTCACACGTTCTTGTTTGTTTCCAATTTTTGATTTCATACCTTCCTTTGTTGAAATCGTCAATAAAAAGAAATTTGGGGCTTAGTCTTGAAGCCATACGGAAGTAAACGTCTCCATTCTGTAGGCTGTTTACATGGAGTGTAGTCTCTTGCACAAGTCACTTACTTACACGTTCCTAGTTCTGTGATACATTCAAGCTTTGTCACTTCCCTGTTTGTCCTGATTACACTTTTTAACGTTGTATCTTATTAAAACTTCCTACAATGAAAATATAGTGGTGTCACTGAGTTGCATGAACAAAAATAAATTTAAACCCTCTCCCCTGATACCATTGCGCTTACTTGACGGATGACGTTGCTTATTGTTGACACAAATAACGGCTTTTAACATGAGTCACTATTATGAAAACTAAATATTGCAAACGATTCCAATACTAGCCCGTCATTCTATAGCAAGATATGCGAAATATTCCGTAAACCCCAGATTTGCTGCTCACAGGAAGACGTTTCATTCTATCAAGAAAAACACCTGTGACAGATTCTGAACCCATTAATACACTAAACACAAGAATAATTCAGTTAATTCAAATCGATGATGGTCCGATTAATATACCTACAGGTAGAGACAAAAGCCACTATACTTTCTTAAAGAATCGTCAACTTTATAGAATATCCCCTAGTCAAAAAACAACGAATGTGTTTGAAACGACGCAGCCAAAGATTCAATTTTAAAGAACGACCATCACATAGTAGCCTCCTGACTTATTTAGCAAACCCATATCCCATTTTAAGTAAACTTATCTTGGAAATTTATATCTAGGTGAATACTTTGGAATCAAAAGAGGGTAAACTGTTGCGGCGCTAACTGACACCACGCATTACAGCAAGGCAAGCAGCACATTTGAGGGATTGTATTACATAGTATTAACTACTTACATTCTTTTGATCCAAAGCAAATGGGACCTATTAATTTAAAACAGTTCATTGTCTTTAAAAGAGTATATCTTTATGCATTAGAGTAATTTAACGCGTGATATCAGTTCATTTAAGGTTCTAAGTAAGTAACTAAGTAATAACTTACATCTCCTCTAACAGTGTGAAAATGTACTCAAAGTCTAGAATTGTCAAAAAGACGACCCATAATCTAGCCACGAAAGCATATGTTGCACTTCCTGTCCCCTACTCCCTACCCCACAGGAAAACCAAGTTATACCTTGGTTCTACAGCTACATTTAAGTAACAACGTTGACCCCACCCTCAGCTGCACATACCTCTGCTTTTTATTATTAGGATGGCTAAGCGTACTTAAACAGGGCCATACCTTATTAGAGGTTTCAATAGTTTATAAATGACCCAGTAGCTTCACTTGCAGTGTCATCTCTATTGGAGTACACTGCCAACAGCTGGATATCAGCCCATTATTTGTATGGTTTTCCCACCTACTAATCAATGTAAAGTGAATGAAGCACTTCCTAAGTATCGCAGGCATTCATTTCTAGTTTTGGATGTGAATCAACGTCGACAAGAAAAGGTCAAATGAGTACAGCAGTGAATGTAAAGTAAGCTTAATATCACCAGCAGATGAGATGGACTTCAAGTTACCTGCTAGGTATTGCAGTAATAATGCATAATGCAGTAGTGATATAATAGTTCTGCAGGTTAAAACTAGTAATAGGCGATTACATTTACCCATCTACTTTTAAAATCATCTTAAACCACGAACCAACTCTTTCAGATGGATACAATGTATCGGAAGTGTGACGACTTGTGGTTAGGCCAATGTAATGCATTGAAAGACTTAACTTTGTAATAACAAATGAGGGGGTTGAATGTAAAAGGTATTTTTACTTAACTTACATACGTTACAATAAGACGAAATCATCAGGAAACAACAGAGATAAAGTGGATGAAAGGTATAACTAACGTCTTAAACAAGGAGCACCCAGTTTGAGGCCCTGCTGCTAGGCATTCGATTGGAGTACAATTGTTAACTCAGACATGTCAATCTACTTAGGCAAGGTAGCTCACTAACACTTCCACAGTTAGCCAAGCAAAGTACATCGTTTCTAGGTTGAATTGCATTGTTTTAATCTGATGTTTGTTTCTAGGTTTTTCAGAAATAGTCTGCGTTCTCCTTAAATCCTGTTCTCACACTTGTTTTAAAGACAAAAGGTTACATGTGAATAGCCTCATTAGGTGTTGTTTCAGTATCAATTTAATAACAATACAGAACTTTCAGTACACCAAGGGCACGCTTGATTAACGGTATCCGTTGTATCATAAATTGACCTGAAAACAGAGGTGTCGAGGCCAGGGAGGGGCAGGGGATCAATGATCCCCTTGTTAAAATGTTTGACGGATTTGCCGAGAAATTCTTACATAATCGACTTTCCCAAAATTTCTAAGTGAATTCTGCATGACACTTTACTTCATTTCATTTATATCACCTGCTCTTTTCATGCCTTCCATATTTAAAACATTACATAAACAATTATTGTCTTAATGAATGCCGCAAAGATGCCATGCTATTAGTATCCTAGATAGCGAAACATAGAAAATGTTATACGATCTGTAGGTGCATGGTGCCATTTTATGTAGAACCCCAGAACCAGCTTGAACCCTAAAATATTTTACAAGCATTCTTTAGTCTTCCATTTTATGCATTGGATTCTATTTTAAATAGCAATTTATTCTTACGATATCCTTAAGATGCATGTAGCTCATTTGCATTAAGATCACAGAGCTTTCTTTTATTCTCGTTCAATAGATAGCATGATTAAGGCTTAGATCCTCTTTTCCAATATCTTATTTCGACTCATAATTTACACACATTGTCTGAAGGATGAATAGTCTTTGCTGCAGGAATCTTTTTCAAACATAATTCACTCCAGATCTTAGCTAAAACCTAACAAAAAGAGACATGTGATACACAGTATTGGAAAAAACATTGGGAAGGGTGGGCACTTTGTGTCTCTCAATCTTTTATAATACAGTTATATATAGCTTTACTTGTTACAGTCATCCATCAATGTGCGTGGTTAACTATAGTTCATAGCGTACAAGATGCTTCAGCATATGAAATTGTTAGGACATTTTTACGATAGGGCATCTGTAATGAGAGGGAAGTATAATCGAGTGAAATCACTGCTTCTTAAACAGAACCCAAATTGCCTTTACAGTAGCTACAGGTAGCTCTGTAATCGGACATGATTCCATAAATAGGAAATTTTTCTGCTTGGCCCCCGCTAAAACAGGAAGCCCGTGATGCCTCTGCCTGAAAGTGGATTCATAACTTCTGTTATAAGACAACTAATGCAAAAAGTTAATGGCATATTTCCAAGGGCATTCGCCACCATCTGCTCTCTAACGTAAAGGTAAAAGGCCGTTCCAACTGTTATCATAATGTTATCACAAATTATGTCCACACCCAGGGACGACTCCTCCATATGAGATTTATGGGAGGCGTTGCCCCCAAGGGCACCGGTACCACGGGGACAGCTGACCCCGTTACCCTAGTGGTAGCAGAGCAACGCGGAGGCAGCAAAGTGCCCTTGGTGAAAAGTTCGTCTGAGTTTTTTCCGAAAGCACTAGAGGTATACTGAAGTTAAAATATCTTTCAAGACCTCCATGGATCACAAGAGGAGCTGCTGCACAAGTGGCACAAATTGGAAAAACAAGGAATGGCAAGAGACGCTGAGACTACTGTCAGTTGATGCAAGAGTAACCCCAGAATGCCGTGCAAAGTCTAAAAGCCTCATCCGCAAGCTCCAGTCCTTTCCAGACATGTTCAAGCTTGTTGCCATGTACGAGTTTGCAAGTCTTCTAGAAAACAACCCACGAGAGTTACAGAGTGGTTCACTAACAACTGACCAAGCTACTGCAAGCATGGACATGCTCTACATTTGTCTCCAGGGGCTTAGAACAGATGCAGAGTTCGAGTGTCTGCAACAGAGAACTAACGACATGATTCAGCCACCAACAGGCCAAAGTGGACATGCTGACCCAGAAGGTCTAGGATCTACTCAAGAACCACTGTTTCCAGAAAGAAAGAGACGAGCACCAGCATATAAGGCAGATTACTTTGTGCACTCGAGCTCCTGCCCAAGACAGCAGCTTAAGCAGAAAGACGAATTAAGGTGATCGCTCTACAAAGCCATAGATGCCCTCCAGAAAGCCCTTAAACGACGCTTTGACCTAGAAGATCTCATACTACTCAAGTCTATTGAAAGATGCCTGATACATCCTGCCTTGTGAATAAGCAGACTGCTGATCTTGAAGATGCTATCGAGGGGTTGGCTAACCTGTCAGAAGTTATCGACGTAGAACAATCACAAAATGAGCTTCATCAACTTACAGTGCACATTAAGCTTTTTTAAAAAAGAGTCACATGCACCAGTCCAAAGAATAACCAAAGTTTCGACAATCTGTTAGATCCTTGACACGAAATCTAAATCAAAAGAGTGTTTACCACAGTGACATCAGCTTCTAAAGCTCTAGACAACTGTGTCACTTGGTTCAGCAACAGTAGAAAGAAGTTTCAGTGCAATGAGGAGGATCAAGTCCTGGCTTCGATCAACAATGACAGCAAATACTCTCAACAACAGAATGTGTTCTGCACGCTACAGAAAGATCTCACTGATGACATTTGCACTTCAAAAGTTGCGAAAGAAGTACTTCTAAAGTGCTTATACAAATCAAAGAATACACTAACAAACACTCCCTAATTTGCTTTTCAAAACGTTGGTAGGGCTGAATCAGTCTTCTCAACTAGGGCGTCTGAACAAGGTAAACAACTTCATCCTTTTCGATGGTGAATTTTAATGAAGAGTGTAACCAATTTAGGTGAACGAGGAAATTTTCACAATCCTGTTCACAGATACAGCACTACTAACAAGCATCTACAGGAAAACCTCATTTACTGGTCAATATGTTAGATGGGATTCGTTCAGCTCAAAACTACGAAGTGGTGATCTTTTCTGGCTGTTGCTAAGCAAGCTCTGAATTTGATCTTGTTGATTTTTACGCGGTTTAGCTTAGCTTAAATTTGTCCTTCGTCTGGCGAAGATGACAATGCTTTCAGAAAACTTTACTATCCTCCTTATTCTTCCCATCAGTGTATTTGCAAATGGTTGTTGGGACCAATACGCGATGCACATCTCCTATCGCACACCGGACTCTGGTGACAAGGGCCTGGTGGTACGATTGGGGCAGCATCCCGTTGGAGCCTCTGACCATCTGCCCACTCCCGCCTGCGTGCAGGAAGGAAACTAAGGACTTCCAGATCCATCCTGAGCCTGCCGCCGTCGTCGCCAACCCGATCGCCGCAGGACGTATCGAAACGAGAGAGGAGTAAAGGAAATAGAGTACCCAATGCAAACATGTGCGCTAATGAAGTTGGGTTTTTAGACCGTCTGCCATCCTTGGCTATAGAGCACGATCCATCCTTGGTTTCGACTTGATTTTAGTATGAGATTGTCACTTTCATATTTAATAACTGGTGGCTGGACCACACAGCATGTTCCACACGCCAGTGGGTCATGTGTCTCGCAGCTAATGGGCCCAGTTTTGGAGGCGGTTTACATTAAGGAGCATAGACCTAGGCTTTGTAGACTGAAAGAATGAGTGATTCCACTCCGGCTGGTCAGCTAGTTTGCTTCTGCCGGTTATCTTCTCATCTTAGCTTCTTATTGCCCTTTCATTTCTTTGTACAATTTCAATTTGTATTTTCTCCCCTAATACGTGGTTCATTTCCTTCATATTGGTCAATTGTCGATCCCACCTAGCACTATAAATTCTGCAATGGTTTCTGCTACTGTATTGTGACGAATCCATGTGATCAGTGTCGCAAAGCTTCGTAGATACTAATTGTACTTAAAACAGTTATTAAGTTTTGTACTGTTAGAAAACAGAGTAAAAAGCTTAAGTGACGGACTATGTATTGTGTTGCGTTAATTTCACGTCAATACCTGTCTTTTAAAGCTTCAGTCTGTAATTTCCTTATATTCTCACAAAAACGTACACAAACAGATTTTCAACGTCCGTCCACTAGAGCGAAGTAAATCTGCTCCCTCAAGAGCCAGAACGTACTTAAAAGCAAAACTACTATATGCTGGGCTAATTGCCCCTTGGTTTCAGGTCTTTTTGTTATTGCTTTGGTGAAAATAGGATCTTTTGAGCTCGAGGAGGCCTCCAAACTTAGATACTCTTAAACCACCAACAACTGTTTTCAAGATCGTCACATGAAAACACATATATACATGGATAGGGAGTTTTTGTTGCTGTTGTTGATGACCTTTTTGGTGGTAAATGTCTGTGCCAGAGGCCATTGGCAGAGGTATTAGTTGCAGTGCCATGGTTTTAGTATATGACATATGAAACTTTACAATCCTTTTCAAGAAGAGAACGCAAGGCACTAGTCATACAAAACAACGATAGACATGATATAGCTTATCTATATATAGGTAAGGAGGACGGACTGAAACCGAACTGGCATGGAGAAAACCAATCAGAATAGAAACAAAGGACAATAACAACACGTCTATACCAATATGGTCATTTTAGAAGTGGATGTAACAATGCTCACAAGCGTATGACCTTGAATTTTTCTGGCTCTATGAATCTTACCTCGAACGCACCACCATATCACATTAAGTGGTGGGAGGATCGTCGATTCGCCATAATTTCGAGCATGGAAATTGTGACTTGACGTCTTATGAGGAGAAAGGAATGCATCAATTAGTCATAAGCTATTCAATGAGCCTTCTAAAATATACGTAGGAACTTTATACCTTCCAAAGACATCGCCTTAGTGATTTATCAATAATGCACACACTCACTCACTCACTCACTCAGTCAGTCAATCAACAAATCAGTCAATCAATCAATCAATCAATCAAGAAGAGCTTACGTGAGTGTATTTCGAAAATTCTACGTTGGTTAGAAGTAAGAGGGTAGGAACGGGCGGTGAATGTGATCTTTCACATCCTGGGAATTACTGGCATCTGACAATGGAGGTTTTGGATCCCGTGACGAAATTCTTCTTTCGTTATGTCCGTTAGTTGAATTTTGTTGCACTTGCAAGTAGAAACTGAATCATTTAATAAAGCATCACAGGATTCCTAATGCGAACACCAGTAGCAGGGTACTTGTTAGCCTTTAGTTTCGTAAAGTTCGTTGTTACTATTAAAAGTAATGTCACAGAATATAGTGACCCGGAAATAGGGATCTCCAGATCAAATCATAGAACTACTCGATAAGGAAGCAGTTTACTGCATATCGCTAAGAACAATCTTATATATTGCATACACTATCTAAGAGAATTGATATCTATCCTAATATCAATTCTATCTGTTTTCCTATTGCTTTTAATACGCTAATTATTTAATGTAGAATGTACGTTTGCGTGATAGACTGATACTCAAGACCAAGAGGATAAAGATAGATGTCGAAAGTTCGGAATTCGGCTTCAAAAATCTAATGCAACAAGAATATGCTTCGAAATTCAGGAAAAATACAGGCAAAAATTTAAACTTTATATCAAGAAATATCAGAATTTGAAAAAATATGTAATGACGATTTAATCTCAAACTGTTTACTTACTGTAAGACTGAAGTGAGTATCAGTCAGGGCGACCACGTAAATGCATTAGTACATGATGCAAAATCTATTTCCTTGTAAAAGTATTTTCTTATATCTGTATCGGCTAACTCCATTAGGAAATATACGTATGTGTAGAAGTAGGAATCGATGACACTAGTGCAATCAATCAAACATTCCTGTGGCTTGATTTAATTACAATGTTAACAATAGTTGTAAAGCCACAAGAGTCAATGTGGTATACATTTTGCCATTTGTAAGACACATTTTAGGTGCTCGTAAACATATTCAAGCAATATTCTTTTAAGCTGGGAAAAGGTTCTGCCTGTTACAACCGAATCAGAATGCGCTTTCTGTTTAAGCAACTTCCTTGAGTAGTAGATAGTCCGTTTCAAACAATCACATTCTGTGGCTATTTGACAACCATCATTGACGTAGTCAAGGAGTAACCTGCAGTACCCCTCTTCGTGATGTTTGTAAACTATAAGTGTCAAAATCTTTATCTTAAGCTAAACAAAGCGTGATTTTTAGTAAATAAATATCTGGGTCCGTTCTTACTACATATGTATATAGGATCCACAACAAGAAAGAATTATTTCCGAAACCTCACTTTCTTGATATTGTTACTTATGCTAGATGAAATGACAAATGCCCTAATCTACAAGGTATTAATTGGTGCTGACAATATCTGTTTTTCAGGTATTGTGCTGTAAAGTGTACTTATATTTTCTCCGCAAACTTAACTACATGATTCTCAGCCACAGGTGTTTGCAGTAAATAATACTGCAATCTCTACCATCCAGTCTTGATAAATACACACTTGAAGAGATAGTCTTATTTTGTTACAACGAACGAACCTATGATCTGCGTTTTCTCTTTATGAAACTATAGCCAACCAAGCTAATAAAGACACTCAACATGATATAGATTAAGAACAGTATATGTCAGTATTAGTCTATGTCTTTGCAATTCAAAACATTTCTCTCCATTTTCTATCCTTTTGTTAACATTGAAAAATATAGATTTATGTTAAAAGGAAGCAGGTTATGAAGTAAATTTTGCCACCTGAAAAGTCTTCCTTCTCCATTACTTCTAGTTTCAATAAAGCTTGCAACCTGCCTAGCTTGTGTTTTTTTATATCTGTCGGTTACTTTTATGCTAACATTTAATTATTCTGGGCTTTGTAACTTCTCCATGCTTGCTTTGCAAAGTACTTTGTATGTTTACAATGCACAGCTTTGGATATATACTGAATGTTACAAATTTCCTGCTGGAATTAAGTCAACCAAAATGAATTACTTTTATAAATGTTAACATTGATTAACAAGTTTGAATCGCAATACTATAATGGGCAACTTTATACACTGTAGTTTCCTCGAGTTTCCTTTTCATAACATGCACTTTATGGGAAGTGATTTTTGCAATTTACGACATTGACCACGAAAATGGGGTACAACATATGTTTCATTGGTACTAGATATTTCGCTGAAACAACTAAGTACTGCAATTGACGATAATAATTACTTACCGTGAAAGTCTCGACAGACCAAAGGAATGCAATTTTGTACTATAATGCATTTTGCTGAAAGATTAAAGTGAATGCTCTTGATAAAAATTGAATTGTTTTGTAATATCTGCGCATTAAATGGCATCGCAGATGCTATTTTGAAGATAAAAGGTTCATTGTTTCCTAAAAAAGTACAAACAACCCTGGCTTAGATCCTGGAGACTCCTTTAAAAAATCATAAACGCTGGCGAGACTAAACGATGTTATGGAAACAGACATAAGTAACTTAGGGCAAAATAAATTTAACGTCGCAGAAGCCATAGTAGCCATGAATAACGCGAAATTATCAACAATAACACAAAAATTGATCAAAAGTTGATTACCCGATACCATGTAACTGTAATCTGGATTTTCGGTGGCAAGTGTGTTTTTTTAAGCAGAGTACTAAACGGATTAAAAAATAAACCTTTTAACCTTGTTATGGCACTGATTCTACATTACCTTTCCTACAATTACTTGCAACAGTTGTCCAAAAGATATCACATCAAATCCCTTTAAATTGCTGTCACGATTCACAATATTGTTTTAAGTACCCAATTTGGCTCCAACCGTAACAAAAACGAGACGTTCGTCTGTTCAGGCTTACGATACAAATATCAGTGAGGGACAGGACATGGTTTTGGTACGCAAAAAAGAACCGTCTGGGATCCTCGTATATCCTTCTTACAAACACAACGTTCCTGAAACACCTTACTTGAAGAAAGGCACTTGATATTAACCTCGAAACCCTCAAAATCAAAAACCTTAATTGTTGCATTTACTTACACCAAACATCTGAGAACTGCACAGACAGAATTCTGTGACTTTAATCGTGTCATTTTTACGTTTTTGTGTTGCACGATTGAACAAAATTGAAACAGTTATCTTACCTACTAATCTACAGATCCACACTTGCGTATTTTTTGTGCTTGCATATACTGAGTGCAAGTTTGTATACTTTTGCCATTGAAATTACTAAACTTACGCTTTCAAAACACAATATACAACTAAAACAATGTTAATCCAGCTTATGGTGTATACAATAAAAGCATTGGAATACACACTTCAGTTCATAGTTAAAGACGAAAAGGTTATTAAGATAATGATTCATGTGGTTTTGTATCGTATAAATGCAAAATACGAAATAAGCGAATCAGTATAGAGAATTGATTTAAGTATACAAAACCAAAGGTTAATTTTCATTGGGAGAATGTTGTCATTAAAATACCACTAATTATTTGAATTAAAACATCATCACACGCAAAATGATAAATTATAGTGTTCACGTACTTAATTATACCTCTGAGTAGAAAAAAAGCTATTATTAATCATAAGCTGATCATCTGAGAAATCTTAGCATGCTCCATCCACGATTATGCGCTTCTAGTCTCCTTCTTGTAGGAGTCATGGAAATTATGGTAGCAGAAGATGCTCTCATTTACCCTACAAGGATTTTGTTGTGCACGATTTTAAGTTACATTCGTATTGCTACAGTTAATTAATACTGTATTCTAATATATTTTGGTGAACTGAATTAAGTAGTTGTAACGTATAATTAATTCCCTTCATAAAACTTTGGGACATTTTGGGGGATTTGTGCAATTAGAAAGTGTGTATTATGTTTATGCTCACCATGTTGCTATAACAACACTACAACGGTTGTGCATGAATACAAAACCGTTTACGTTATTTTCAATTATTCATCACAATGACCTACAACAGTTACAATGGCCAGGGTTGAACCAACATCTTGTTAATACATTTTAGGAAAACCATTATGCGGAACAGGATGGTTGTCTTGACTGTCCTCCGCCTTTTAAATAAGAAATATTTCACTGTTATCAATACATTCATTACACAACCAAAATTTGGTAGACAGGTTGCTAGTAGCAACATATACTTTATAGTAAAATGTTTGCATATTTAGAAACAGTTATCCTACCGAGGGATATATCTTACTAGAAATGTGGTCGTTTTTAATTTGAGCATTAATTTTTCAATGATGTCGTTAGATGTGGAAAGACAATTAATTATGATTTTCCTTAGTGTCCTTGGTTGGTGAAGTAAAGCGATAAGGAGGCAGCTAAAGAGATGATCTTTTGTGTTTGTCAAGACAGCTTGAGGACGATTTTTAGTTTGCCTTCGTTGATATGTGTTTTAAATATTCATAATAATCATGGTCAAACAGCTTGAAAGACTTCCCTGGTTAAACGTTCATCAGTACAGGAAACATCATAAAGGAAATAAGTTAAAATATTTATAATAATAAAGAATTGGGCAAAAACAGCAGCTGAATGCATACAATTATTAGATGGCTTTAAGGAAAAAACAAGAAAATCGTTCTACAAATAGCGTAGCGTTTTTTGGTTTTTCACTTGCATTTATGACAACAGGTTAAGACAGAGTGTTAGTATTATCATTCAATCTTTTATGTCGAGATTGTTCTAGATTTATTTTTATCAATTGTAGAATTTCTGAACAAAGTATATTGATTTTTTTGCTTTTGAAGTTAGAAAATACTGGGTACGTTAAATAAACGATGAATAATGAGAATGATAGTGTATGGTTTAGATTATATCAGTCTTTGCGAAGTTATCATCAACCTTGTCAAGCTACAACCTTACCAATAGATGTTTAACACGAGGATTACCTCCATCTTACCGCCCTGCGAATGACAGAACTTGTCACTTTGAATGCATAGACTTCCACGAAGTTACATTGGTACATGCTTTAAGGACTAAAAGAGACCACTCAGTCACCTATTTAGACGAAGGGTTTGTATGTGGTATCTCTTCACTTTACAAAATATAAGTCATTAACATCACAATATCCTCCGTAGTTTGGGAACAGTTTGCTTACATCAGTTAAGTGCTTCATGAATTTCCTAGCTTTACACTAATGATAACTTTATTCTGTGTTTTTTCCAGTACACGAATTAACTGGTTAACGAAGTATCAAGATCTTATTAGGGGAGGATTTGTTATTTTTGGGACGAGGTGGGGGGAAATGTTTGCTATGAACTACCAACAAATGCAACTTTGAAGAAATATAAAGATGCATGTATGTGTGTATATTTATACATGCAAATGCCAAACTCAGTCTTTAAGAATAGTATTTGTAGATTGCTCTTTATAAAATATTGAGGAGTTTTGTTTGGTGGTACAACGCAAAACATGGCGAATATATTCATGCATACATTTATGCTTGCGTATTTTATTTATAATTTACTCATTAAAAGACGAGACAAAACTATGGTAAATTAAGATTTTGAGACGCAACAATGGTCGTCTAAGGAGAAGTCAGTGCGGGATTGCCTAGAGGTCATTATTGCTAAACGAATGAGAAATCAATGCTATCAAAAACAGAGCGACCAACTGTTGACTTCAAGTGGAACAGACTTCACCAGCACATAGTCATTGCTACAAATGTCAATTAAGTACATAATATAAGGGCAACATAAGATAATCTTTATTTGATCTAGGTAATAATAGGTGACTCGGAAGAAGTACCGAAAAAGTACTTGCTGTCTAATAAGTCACTGTAATTTTAAATAGAGTAAATGACTTCATTAAGAAGTAAATTTTGTGCAGAATAAATAATTATATTTATTATGAGAAAGAATCAGACTCATTTGCATAATCCAGTAAACTGAATAATTGGATTTATTGGAGCAGGAGTGTGACGTCATGATAATCGACTTTACCACTATTGACCTCACTGTATTATAATGATTAAGGTTGTAGATTTGTGTGTGAATCACGTCAATAGAGTACATTCCTGCAACGGTACGAACTTAGAATCGAAGAAGAGAAAGTCCTTTGCATTGGATTACAACGATTGATAATCAATATATGGAAATAAAAATACAAATAAATAATCGGCTCAAAGGCAGCAGCAGAAACTAATATAACAGGGTTATTTATAGATTATCGTTATGGCAACAAGAAATGCGGTGATGCTTGGATTATTGTCAGGCAGCTAGATTGATGACACAACTACAGCTCTATAGAAAAATATTCAAATCTCACAAAAATATAAACTATATTAAGAGAGTCAAGGAAATACAAACAACCAAATCAAATTTCTATGAGTGCAATAGCCATACTACATAGACAGTTCATGGCAAAATTGGGAGAAGGAATTAATTAATTAAGAGTTATCGCTTCCTTTTTCCCTCCTCGTAGCTCCGTTTCTTGTAAAGTCGATCGGATAATAAGTAAGTATATTTTTTATGTGAAATTCAACAAGATCTATAAAGGTAACTTTACCATTGTCATTATCTAGGCTTTGATGTCATGAAAAGATGGTTATGTTTGTGTGATTTTATAAAGTATATGTGAAGTCCACTTTATCTTTTTACGGGAGATTACACATGTTCTAAGTCGACAATATCAACGAAGGATTTAATTATAAATATCAATCAAACACTCTAATGTCTCTACAATCAGGTGATCGTACAATGATTGACAGACATTTTGAACATGTTACAGGAGTAAGAAAAAATGACAAAAGAGACCTTCAGCGACATTTGTAAGGTTGCACTCGATATTCATCGACCCTTAAATTTCGCACTTCATTCTGCAAATAGCAATAAATCACATTTCGCTTGCAGTCCTTTGATAATACTAATAGTAGTCTACTATTTCTAAAAACTTTGAAATTAGATATGTTCAGTTGCTGTTTTAAGTTTCTTCTGACGTCATTTTCTGTGTAACTGATCAAATTTATCCCTTAGTGCCGATGTGAATCTCGGTATGTATGTCGCACTTCTCATAGATTGGGTGACAGGATCAAACAACATGTTCCAGCCACTGTACGCCACGCATCAATTCCTCCCAAAGAACAGCCATCTTGCGCTTGCAAAGCGAAAATGACTGCCAAAACATGCAATTTTGTCATAGGACAAAATTTACTAGAAAGTTGAGAATGCGCCGAAATGTATTAGGACAACAATTTTCGCATAATTGGCACTGCTTTCATCTAAGTGTATTAGAGTCTGTCTACATTACAACAAGAAAGACAGTACTCTGTAGGCAGAAAAAGTTCGTTTTTTCACTTGGACTCTTTCAATAATGTTTTGTTTTTCATTTCCTCTTGTTTTTTTACCTTTAGTGCTTATGATTGACTAGTTTCAATGCATATTTCGTATAAAAAGGTTGCCATGTATCTATACTTTGCTTGCTGACGCAAATTTTCAAGGCGATTTCCCATAGCAGTGAATACGCTAATTGAAAACTAACCAACTGGCCGGACTGGCATTGAGCCCCTTTACGCTAAGGATCTTTGGCGAATGGATCTTTCGCAATTTTATATGCCAGCGGATATTTCTCGTCCATTGTGTCACTGGCGTATTTTGTGAAAATGAATATTTGAAATAATTGGCATATTGGCGTATATCAAATCTGGCCTTGACGTAGTTCTTAGGCGGACGGAAGTTACCTATTCCAGTATGGTCCACTGGTAATACAGTGTAAAAACTCCAACTATCTCCCCTATACTTGCTGAGTGTTAAGCAAGGAAGCATCATATAACATTATTTAAGTCTTTGTTGTGACTCTATTGACGCCTCTTATCGGAATGTGAAGAGTTCATTAGAAAGGGAGCGACCTAAGCATAGTTCTCCTAATATCGGTTAGCTAACGCATGCTCTGAGTTGAGACAATTTTCATTCGGTCTCTCAGCAGAGGCAAAGTCATGTATTTTCTATACCATCTATATTGCAAAAGTCATCGATTGCAGCGTGGTGGCCAAGGGGAATGGAGTGGATGTATGAATTTGAGTTATGGGAAAGTTTTGGTAGCCACGGCCTTTACTCAGACTTAGAGTGCATATCCTAATAGTATGCTTTCCTCTAGGGATAAGAACTTTGTTAAGTTGGTGACATTTGTTCTATAAACAGAGTGCTTAGAGGCTTATCTTGATTTCATATTCAGCTGCATCTAAATGCAAAAATGAATGATTAGACAATTTTCGGAAATTCATCTTACATGTTGCTGATATTAGCTTCTACTTTTTTGAATTTCCTTCCAATTCCGACAATGATATTACATGCGTTAAAAGAGAAACAAATTTATTATGGCATTAATTTTGTATATTTCCTACCACTAGCACCATAAATCCTCGAATAAGCGCCCCCTTGGAATAAGCGCCCACCACCTCCACCTGATGAAACTGGCCAATATTCAAAATTTCAGCCGACACAAGTTTCTGAGACGTACGTTTTTAGTCTTACAGTAACGAGGAAGGCAGTTAACGAAAAAGAGTAGAAATAAACAAACTAATTTTGTTCTATTTCTTATTCTTGCATTCATTTTCAGTTTTTATTTTCATGATTCTTTGTAAGGAAACTTTGTTAATTATCTCTCAAATATATTTGTGTTGATCATTTTCTTTTTTCTTCCAAATTCTCCGGCAAAAGTTTGGGCAAACGTATTTTTGTTCGTCATTGCTGTGTATTTGGCCGGAAACGCCAGGCCAATTTCTCGTGTGCTTGTACCGACAACTTCTACTTTTTAAATATTATCTTTTGTCAACAGTTGTTAGAAATTGAGATGAAAGTTTCACATGGCCTACCAAAACATCTTTGCCATCTTTATGTTTTTTAACCCCCAGTGCATATTCATCATAAATATGCGCTTCCTCTCTTGGACCAGGATTGCACTGAGGTTGTTGTCCTATGATTAGTGTTCAACTATCTTTTTATATATGATGCCAATGAACAGGTCCTGTGAATTCAATTTTGTAAAGCATTTCATCGTTTTCAAAAAATTATCTGGATCATATCATCACATCAGCAGCAGCTAGAGCAATTATATAAGTGTCCCGCTTGAATAAGCGCCCATCTTTTGAGGCTCAAAAATTAAATATGCGCCCGGGCGCTTACTCGGTATTTTAAACAAACTTGTGAGAAAATGAAAAATGGGCATCACGATTTTCACCTCCTTCAAGTGTTGGAGGGAAAAATTATTAACCTATCTGGATCACCCATTTTCCGTCGACCTTAAAGAAATGTTGAGGAGCATCTTTCGCAAAGGTGGTGGGGGCAATTGCTTCCACATAAACTCCTGGCCACAACACTGATCAATGGTGTGGAAAAATTGTTCAATAAATGGTTATGGAGAAATACGGTTGCTGAAAAGGAGTAACAATTGTATAACTTACAAGTACTAAAAAACCTTTGGCTACTGTCAAATGCTGTTTAATCACAATGAGCCAATACCGTATTAAACACCCTAGGCATTTCTTTACGACTCAAGAATTTACCCTTGGCGTTTTTCCTGGTATGGGAGTTTATTTGGAAGGGGCGTTTACTGATAACATCGTGTTTTCAACTGATAAGAATTTTTCCAATACAATTCGCTTTCTATAAAAGAAGTACATAATGTCAATGTCTTCGTCGTCAGGAATATCTTCGTCCAGTAGAAGCAGAGGTTCTGCCGCTTCCTGGATGTCATCGTTGGTAACGTCAAACGGATTTGGGGTGTCATTGGACTCTTCGGTTTCTATCCCTCGCATTTGAATCTTTCAAAGTTGGCCACGTCCCTATCGAACGCTATTTCTGGACTCGGATACAGGTCATTTGATCGAATTTCAAGTAAGCGGTAAAAGATTCCCAGAAATTGCACTCGTTGTTCCAGGGACATATTCGTGTTACACGCACATCCAGAAAACAGCAAACATTTTATTTAACGAGCTTTGAAAGAAGAAAAACATTTACAAACATATTACCATTGATATTGAATCTGATAAATTTCGAAAATACCCATTCTTCAAGT
>JANTCA010011203.1:0-27227 GCA_024741275.1 Chironex yamaguchii | reverse complement strand
TTTTTGGCGTTCGGCCTTCCCCCCCCCCCCCCCCATTAATTTTCAAACACCGACTACGGCACTGAAAATGTAAAGAGTAATACAGAAACATTCGAAAAAATGTATAAATGTATTGAGTTGTTAGTACGTATGAGGGGTGTTTGGCGACGTTTTTGTAGAAAGTTAAGCTGAATTTGAGTCTAATTAGAATAGATTTACCGCACTACAGCTCTTCGTTGTGTAATTGGGTATAATTTAAGCTATAGCTATTCAACGGAAGGGACGGAGGATTGCTACTTGTACAGACAACTATTTGTAAATCGCGTTTAAAATTTATACGAAACATGTAGCAGAATAGGTTCAAATAGGTTGCCATATACACATGCTTTCCTTTCTGGCGATTCATACTCTGAGGAGTGTCAGACGAAAAAAGCTATTAGGTATGTTTTTAGCGCAATGTCGCAAATTTTCAAGGCGATTTTCAAATTTTGTACCACACAAAGATTGTTCAAGACAACTAATTAATTTAAGACGGACGTTTCTTTGTAACACTTGACTTAGGCTCTGCCGTTGCTAAGTAACCTTTACGTGGGACTGGAGGGATTCTGTTCATTGTAAAATTAGTGATAAAGGCGGCGTTTACACGAGAGTAGATCGGATCTAATTTGGGTTGGATCACGTAGATCCAGTTCTGGTATTGACAGGCATTTTCGCTTGACGCGGGCGATCGCCCTCGCCGAATGATTTACGAGGGCCCCTGACCTCCCTCGCAAAATAGTGTGTCGCCCCCATTTGTTTCTTTAGTTTCTAAACTATCTGATTTATAGCCATCCATTTTAGTCAAAGACAGAAGCGATAATGATAATGGCCTGTCACCAAAAAGGCTTCCGCCTCCAAATGTAGGCTAATAGTTCTGTATTTGGTTTCGAGTTTGAATAAACAATGTAGGAAAGGCAGTAAGGAACGTGGAAGACACCCCTGCGTAAGACATTTATTCTTATGGTGATAATCTGTTCGCCTTACCCGATGTTTTCTCCCATGATAGTAGTATTTGTTTGGTAATCTTATAATATTAGTCGTGCTGACGCCCAAAAGTAATTGTGATTGGTTGGTTATAATGTTGTGGTAAATATACGACGATGAAAATGCCTAAGCTAACAAGCGATTAGCCTAGTTTACAAGCATGTTGACCGATGTTTGCTGACGTCATAAATGTATCATCTCTACGTGTTAATATTCATTAAAGGCCCCCGAAAACGCCCCTTCAATTACCCAAAACCTGGTTAAAAACGTTTCTATGCTCTCCTAGTTCTTCGCTTGCTCTTCTAAGGCAGTTCTGTCTCTCGTACCCTGATTGACGTTGCCTTTCTTCTCGCATCTTTGCCATTCCTGGCCCCTTTTTCCCTCCGTTGCCCTCCCGCGCCCTTTCTTCCCCTTCATTGCTGTTCCAAGCCCTTCCTTGCACTTCTTCACCTTTGCCTTCACTTCCACGCCCTTGTATAGCAGCTCTATGTCATTTGTTCACCGATTGACAGTGTCTTTCTTTTCCACAACGCACGTTTATGTGAACGTAAACATACGATTGCTCAGATGCGTTCAGTCTGTAAATTATGCTGTTGTTCCTTCCGCGCAGGAATTGGCGAAGCGTCGGAAACCAAACGAAGTCATCGCTCAGGAAGCGAAAAAGTCGCAGACGCAAAAGTAAATGGTCATGTGAAAGATCAAACGAGCAAAGTGAAGGAGGAGACGACGAAAGTGAAAGAAGAAACGACCCCCGTATTAGTTAATGAGTCAAAGCGAACTGATGAACAGCAAGAAATTGCGATGCCCGTGGAAGAAGTTAGTTCCAAAAAGAGCAAAGAAGAGAAAATAGAAAAAATTAATAATGACATTAGTTCAAATGAAGTTGTTAATGATTCCTCTGACTCACGTTACTCAGCACTGGAACCCGAAAGCCAGACGGAGATCAGCGCCGTCGTTGATGAAGAGGTGGAAGTAACTATTCAGCGTAAAAAAGAGCAAGAGGCTACTCAAGTTAAGCGAGAACAGATAGACACAGAACCCAAGGAAAAGGCCCCAAGGAAAAGTAGTGATTCGCTTGATAGCGGTAAAACACGGACAGACTCGAAAGCACGAGACAGAGTCTCATCGAGGAATAAAGAAGAACGTAGTGATGGTCGTCAAAGTTCTAAACGAGTTCTAAAAGGAAGAGAGAAATTTGAACGCGAGGATGAAAGTGCGAAGGAAAGAGCAAGTTCTTTTAAAGAGCGTAGAGGAAAATCGTCGACAAAAGATGTCAAGGTAGCAGCTAATGAGGTAAACGAATCTGCAAAAGAAGCGAAAGGAACTACTAAGGTGCCAAAGACATCGACAAAGGAAGCAAAGGAAGTGAGGGCATCCACAAGGGAAGCCAAAGAATCAGCAAACGAAGTGAAGGCATCCACAAAGGAAGCCAAAGAATCACCAAAAGAAGTGAGGGCATCCACAAAGGAAGCCAAAGAACCAGCAAAGGAAGCGAGGGCATCCACAAAGGAAGCGAAGGAATCGATAAAGGAAGCAAAGGAAACAGCAAAGGCAGCAAAGGAATCAGCAAAGGCAGCAAAGGAAGCAAAGGAATCGACAAAGGAGAAGAAGGCTTCGACAAAAGAGAAGAAGGCGTCGGCAAAGGAAGGGAAGGTATCAACTAAAGAAGCAAGGGAACAAGAAAAAGAAGTAAAGCGTACAACACCAAAATCATCTGTAGCAAAATCCAGTCGTAAAAAAGAAAAAGAAGACAAAGAAATAAGCGAACGTGGAGTGGAGAAGAAAACAAAGAAGGAAGAGGCAAAAAAACAGGAAAAAGTGGATGATGAAGGAAGTGAAGATGATGATACGTACTACTTAAGAGGACCCTCTAAACGAGCGGGAATCAGGAAAGCAAAAGATGAAGTTGATCGTGACCTGGAGGATATGGAAGATATTTCGGATTACAAGGAGCGGGAAGACACGAAAAAGTATTTGAACGAGGAGTATGCATCAGATGAGGAACAAGAAAGTAAAGAGCCGAAGGATGAGGAAGCATCTGTTGATAGTCAAGATTACATCGACCGAGAGGATAGTGCTTCGGGAAATGAGGGTGCCCAGAGATACGACAGAATCGAAACAGAAGTGAGCAATGTGCCTGTAGTGGATAGCGACGAACGAAGAAGCTCTGCTAGTTATGAAGGTGATACAAGTGAAGATGGTAGACCACGTTTTCATTCGGATAACAGACCGAAACCTGAATCAGATGGCAGACCACGGTCACAGTCCGGGTCAGACAAGAAAACTTCAAAAGTAGAGGTACTAGAAGAGGCACTGAAAATGAAGGAACCGGGTGTAGAAGGCGACTTTAAAACGAAACTTCGTAAGAGTGCACGACCGTTTGATCACAAGCAGACATCAGGACCAGAACAAGTCGATTTTCGAACACAGTTGCGTAAAAAGGTAAGCCAGACAAAAGGAGATGGTGCTAATAAAGTGGCATCTTCTGCAGAACAAGTTGACTTTCGGGGAGTATTACAGAAAACAGGAAAGGCAAGATCTGACTCGAAGACGGCGGTTGCTTCTGGTGGAGAACAGGTTGATTTTCGCAACGTACTCAGGTCTGGCCCGACAACAGGCAGTGTCAAGAAAAAGGAAATTGTAGCTGGTGAACAAGTTGATTTCAGGGGAGTCCTTAAGAAGGTCGACATAGAACGAAATGACGTGGATCAGACAGGGGCTTCTTCAGAGATTATCAAGGGTCTTAAAAAGCCTCCTCCTCTTGTTCCTTCAAAGGGCAAACAAGAGCAGCAATCAAGAAGAGAGTATTCTGATGAAGAGTCGGAGGAGGTAGCCGAAGGGTCCATCGAGAGGTCTGAATCACCCGAAGATAGTGGCCGCCGATCACCTGATTACGAGGAAGATTTGGATGAAGACATTGATGATATAGAAGACAGAGGGAGAAATGCAGAAGGGAGGGAACGGTCGCGCTCACCATCCCCTGATAGGGAAGAAGACGACGAAGAGGATTCAGATGACGCACGTCGTGAACCGGAATCAGAATCAGAGCATGATACCGAACCTGAACCCGAATCAGAGCCAGAATCAGAGCTAGAATCAGAGCCAGAATCAGAACCAGAATCAGAGCCAGAGGTAGAGCCGGAATCAGAGCCAGAATCAGAGCCAGAGGTAGAGCCAGAACCAGAACCATCACCAGAGCCTGAACCTGAATTAAAGGGTAGGCCGCCAAAGCCACCTCCAAAGGTGCCTGTCAAGCCAAAATCAAGACGAGTGATTCGTGTAGAAGATGAAGAAAATGCGGTTGATGAAGTGCAGGCCGAACCAGCTAAAAATGAGACGGAGGACAGGTATGAATTAAAGTTCAAGATGCTTGATATAAGGATCCAGTGTTCCGATCTTATTTTTAATGGCCTGTTCTTTGACACTTCCTCTTGGTATGAATACAAGACACGGTTTAGTACGTATGCGCCGTAGTTTGCTGCTTGCAGAGGTCAAGGCTGCCATTGCACTTTCATGGACTGCTATTGGACAGGACTGCTATGCCACAGGACTGCCAGCGGACACGACTGTCATTGGACACGACTTCATGTAAAAACGGCTTGCAGTGTATCATCAAATTATGAATCTGATTTTATAATAGTTTAAGTTTCGTTTTGGGGTACTAGCTTTCATATAACCGACCTTGGCAACCGTAGTAGTCTATGCTTTGCTGAGACATCTGCAAAGTAGACACAAACGGGGAAATTTGTTTTGATTAATGAATAAGTGAAAAGAACATTAAAGTGTAGTGTATTACAAGATAGAGGCGAATGAGATCGGATTTGAATTTATTGTGGTTGTATTGAATGTAGTTGTATATTGGTTTGGATTGAGTTGGACAGGGTGGAGTGAAATAGAATAAAATGGGATGGGATAGTGAAGCATAGGGAGAGTTAGGTAGAATGGAATGGAGTGGAGTCGGATTAAATAGCATGGAATTGAATGAAGTGGGATAGGACATAGTAGGATAGGGAGTGAATTGGAATTAAATAGAGCATAATGGAGTAGGGTAGCATGAAAAGGGATATGATAGAAAACCATAGAGTAGTGTAGAATGTGCCACTAATTGCATTGAATTTCTTAGGGTCGTATGCCAGCTAAAATCAGAAAGCAAACTTGTTCGGAACACCATCTGCGCTAATGGTACGTCCACACGATGACAACATACCTTAGTAGTATTGGCCACATTGAATGTTTTACTGCTTGAGATTCAAAAACATGCATTTAGTACAGCGTAACCAATTCCGCTGTACTGTTGGTCAATGCACAAGTGTCTTTCACACGTTTATTGGAATAACTATGGCCAGATTTCTAGACAAGATTACTTGGGCTTCTAGGTTAGATTTTGTAGGTAAACGACTTATGGCCAGTTTTCTAGACAAGATCACTTGGGCTTCTAGACTGTTAGATTTTGTGGGTAAAGGACGTATGGCCAGATTTGTACACTAGATTACTTGGACCTCTAGACTGTTAGCTTTTGTGGGTAGAGGACGTATGGCCAGATTTCTAGACAAGATTACTTGGGCCTCTAGACTGTTAGATTTTGTGGATAAACGACGTATGGCCAGATTTGTACACTAGATTACTTGGACCTCTAGACTGTTAGCTTTTGTGGGTAAACGACGTATGGCCAGATTTCTAGACAAGATTACTTGGACCTCTAGACTGTTAGCTTTTGTGGGTAAAGGACGTATGGCCAGATTTCTAGACAAGATGACTTGGGCTTCTAGACTGTTAGATTTTGTGGGTAAACGACGTATGGCCAGATTTCTAGACAAGATGACTTGGGCTTCTAGACTGTTAGATTTTGTGGGTAAAGGATGTATGGCCAGATTTCTAGACAAGATTACTTGGGCCTCTAGACTGTTAGATTTTGTGGGTAAACGACGTATGGCCAGATTTCTAGACAAGATCACTTGGGCTTCTAGACTGTTAGATTTTGTGGGTAAACGACGTATGGTCAGATTTCTAGACAAGATCACTTGGGCCTCTAGACTTTTAGATTTTGTGGGTAAACGACGCCACGTTCCTAAAGCACGGAAGTTTTCAGTAGTTATTTGTTCAATATATCTTTCCTAATGTTGGAGCAGACATTCTTAAGTATAAAGCGATTTGAAGGCAAACTTGTAACACAGACGTAACGTTATCTTTCGGTCAAAGTCAGGTATTACAGACAATTAATCAGAAGCTACTGATGCTTACGCGTGTTCATATCGACGAAGTGGTTTCTTTCTTACCTTCTTGGCTCCTGTCTTGTCATGAAACGTACCATTTCGCTTCCAGATGGTCTAACCTGATCTCCTTGACAGCTGTCTTGCTTATCGCCGTTCCGCCAGTATGCACGGCAAACGATATTCGTGTATTTGTGCCGTCCGCATAGCAGGATGCTTAAGCTCCATTTTGAGTACGCCTTCACCTTTCGAAAGTCTGTGGGACAAATGAAGTTGCCAGGCCACCTTTAAAGGGTTTCTTGTGAGTGAAGTCATAGTCCGTTGTAGGGTAATGTTAACTCAATCAACCATTACTTAAAATCCCCTTTAATCGTCGTGTTTTCAATAGCAGAGAGCTCTTCCTGTGAAGTATAATATTTAATCTACCCTATGATTGTATTTTGTTGCGTTAAGACACACATTCATCTCACGAAATCTGATAGCAAAGTTAAATTGAGTGGATACTGTAGTTTTCGCACCCAATATTCAGATTTATTGTGATATTTTGTTTGCGCTATTTCACTCTGCTGAAATCCTCTAACATGACATTATGTCAGTTGCTTGGACCTTCAAACATGGAAGTAATTTATGCAACTTACTTGTGATTTACAACTAGTTATTCGGTTTCATAAGGCAATAAGTCGGTTAAATATGTAGATCAGCTGACCAGTCATTCCGCAATGTAGTTGCATCTTAGTCCGTTCCTCTGCTCATCTGTCTGCCTGCCTTTCCACCTAAGTTTCCTTCGCTTCCCCCACCGTCATGATCGGCAGTTGCCTCACCCTTCATTCTTGTCTGACTTTCGCTGTGTCTGGCAGTCATTTGGAGCTATTGTCTGAGATTGCCAGTCAAGACTGACTTCGGTAGGCCCAGTGATAGCCACAACTGACTTTCTCTCAAATAGTAAACGGAGGGAACAAAGTAAGTTTAATGAGGCTTCTATGGGGGATCAAAAGTTGTTTTTCTTGTCTTTTGTGTGTGTGTGTTTAGATCAAATGTTCTCGAGAATTGTTGGACCAATTTCACTGTTCTGTGGCGCGTTCGATAAGGAATCGCTGCCGATCAGGACTCTTATTTTCAAAAGTTTCATATTGTTAAAAAGTTTCATTTTTTCCCAACTGTTGCTTAATAAATTCATCCAGTATGATCAACGTATGGACATAGGTTATGAATCTACTCTTTTTTTCCCCTACATCTTCTCGTCCGAGAGATGTTCACGAAGTAAGTGTGCTTGCGATCTTCGTGAGATTTGTAGCCTTACTACAGGGACTGGTCATTAAGGTAACGTTACTGTCATTTTGGGAGGTGGGCGTCCTTTAGATATCAAACTTTAACCGATTTCTTGTATCAGGGTCAGTAAAGTATACATGAAGCTAGTAGCGCAACTGATGGCCTTTAGGGTGAGAAGAATTTCAATGGTAACGGTAAGTGATCTTGCTGACAATTGTAGTAGGTGTTTACTAATTGGAGGCGTATTTTTCATCCACCTACTAGTAGCGTATAAGACACAGCACATGTAAAGTGATTTATTTTAGTAGGGGCTTAATGTCATGACTTGCATATGCATTAATTTTTTTCGCACATGTGCAGCCATTCCCGCAGTTATGTGTTAGAAAAAGATCCTGATCGTGTCGACTCGAACTGTACGTCAGTCAGCATGAACTTCATCGAAGAGAATTTTTCCATCTGTGGATTTTTGCCCGAAGCAGAATTCTCGCATGGCTAACGAACTATGTTATATTGGTTCTATATTAGGCCTATATCACTAAGTTATTGTGATTGTATCCATTATTGAGAGTCTGAAGTTGATATCAAGTGTTTCGGTTTCTTGTTTTACAGAGCGTCCCCTGTTGATGAGCCCAAGGGGGTATCTGAAGATGAAAATGAGGATGACACTGATTCAGTCGAGAAGGTAACGAACGAAACAGAAGATGCCGAGGTTGCTGATGAAGAGGAGGTGGAAGAGGACAGAAAGGACGATCATTCTGAGGAAGAAGACTTAGTAAGTTGAATGTTTGATCTGTTCTTCAGATAGTAAAATATGGTTATGCATTCAGTAGAACTGATGCTATCAAGGGGCAGAGCTCAGATTTAAATTAGCATGCAGTGAACTTTATCAAGATATGGAATATGGAATAGTATATAGTAAAAACGCGAAAATAATTTTGACGTGGCGTTTATTTGAGGCAAGGGTTCTGTCGACTGTTGCAAATTATCAGCCCGAAAAATGTTACAACAAGCATAGCCATGAAAAATGTTACAACAAGCATAGCCATGAAAAACGTCACAACAAGCATAGCCATGAAAAATGTTACAACAAGCATAGCCATGAAAAACGTTACAACAAGCATAGCCATGAAAAATGTTGCAACAAGCATAGCCATGAAAAATGTTACAACAAGCACAGCCATGAAAAATGTTGCAACAAGCATAGCCATGAAAAATGTTACAACAAGCATAGCCATGAAAAATGTTACAACAAGCATAGCCATGAAAAATGTTACAACAAGCATAGCCATGAAAGCTTATGAATTCATTAAAGGGGTGGGTCCCAAAGACTAGGTGAACGATTTCAATACAAATGAAGTTTTCTCAGTGGATAGCTCGTACAGAAATTTGGCGTATATAAACTAAGAATGTATTTGTAATTACTATTTACACAGTAGAATAAGACAACATAGAGTGAGTGGAACAGCAGTATATGGGAGCATTTAACTGCACTTTCTTGACCGGGCTGTTGGACAGACATGGTGGCTAGTAGTATGATATTTTTAAAGACTACCCTGTGTTGAATGTGTTACCCTGTGCAATGCCAAAACATGTGGACTAGAGCATGGAAAGACTTCGTCAAGACCGTAATTTATGTCTAGACGTTTTAAACTGGCCGCTTCAAAGTTTATCTTTCGGCATAAGCTACACACATTTTAATTAGAGACTTACAAGGGTTTATATTATTTGTTTCACAGCCTGAAAAGGAACCACCGGTAGAGAAAAAGAAAGAGGAGAAGAAAGTTGAAACAGAGGAAGTTCCGAAATCTAGAAGCTACTCGCGTGAAAACGCTGGTCTGTCAAAAATAGGAGAAGCAAAGAAAGGTTCGTTTACAAGTGGTATTGGCACTGACCGACAGAAGAGAGGCTCATTTGAGGAACACCTCAAGAAGAGAGGCAAGGAACAATTTGTGTAATTTTGTTGTCACCTAGCTGTGGAACATGAATTCCCTTGTGCTTTGTTATCTTGCTTCACTTGTTTCTTTCCTTCCTCCCTCCCTCTCCCTTCCTCTCCCTCTCCCTTCCTCTCCCTCTCCCTTCCTCTCCCTCTCCCTTCCTCTCCCTTCCTCTCCCTTCCTCTTTCTCCGTCTCCCTTCCTCTCCCTCCCTCTCCCTCCCTCTCCCTCCCTCTCCCTCTATCTCCCCCTCTGTACGTCTTCCTAAGCATTTATGTTTTTAAAATCATACAAACCAAAGACCAAATAACATTTAAGTGTGCTGTATAGTACTCATCATATTCTTCGCGGTCATTGACCACATGTTCAAATTTATGGCTGATCATGACCACATTACTAAAAACTGGTGATGTGGTTTGATATATCAGGGGCTGATCATATCAAAAATAGGCGGTGAATTTTCTCCCTCGTGCTATTTTGGGCGTGCTTTATGTAAACTCGGGCAATTCGTTGCAATCAAATATCCAAAAGGGCCTTAGCAACCTCGTGACATTTTCCCCAAAACTCTTTCATGTTGACCTTACGGGACGGGACGAAAGGTCAAAGGCACCAGATGATTCACCTGCACTGTTGAATTGACAGGAACATTTTTAGGGTGGCACACATCTTTAAATGATCCATGAACAGTGTAGCTGCCTAGCGTGTGCTATAGTGCCATTACAGACAATACTCATTCCCCTCATAGGTGAGTATATTTTCTTGATATTCTATTTGATTTAAGACGGCGTGTGCGATGTCACGAGCGTCACCTCGGGTTCGTGTCGGCAACAACGTGTTTGGGTCGAAGGTCAGAATAACAACAACACGTGCGTAGCAAAGCCTTCCATCAAATAGTTAAGGGAAAGGTAATCCATGATGACTATTTATAAGCATTGAGTACGACTGTATGGATCCACCAGGACTTCTTCAAGTGTTGTACTTTTGGAGGTTCTAAATCCCCTTACCGTGCAGTACGCTTGGAGGGGTAGATTATAACCGTCGTTTACATGTTGTAAATTGTTCTACAGTAAAATGATTTTCTGATAGGATCATACAAGAGATTTTTAAGCAGTTCAGCAAATCAGTTATCAAGTGCATGCGTCCATCAATAGCCGAAATGGCTTGTAGTGTGGAGCTTTTCCCAAAATTCCATCTATTTTGAATTTCCAAGTTATTTTCAAAGATGCGATTTTAGTTTTTTTTCATACTCAAATTAACGAAAGTTGCTTAAATTGGACTGTTATTTGCTTGGGAATTCAAAATAGTAACAAAAAAAGAAAACATTAACTTTTTTATTAGTTTATAATACCATTAGTTTTTGTGAAAACTGTCGTATTTGCCAATGTCAAAAACTAGAGTTTACCCAGAGCTTACCCAGCAGCAGAAGCGTTACCAAAATAAGAGTACTGAGCCTTTGGTCGCTCAAATAGCTGCATGCTGTCTATTAGGCTGTGAGGGTAGGATCCTAAAAATTTTCCTGTCAGTTAGGAGGCACTAATATACACGATGATCACGTTGCCGAAACCACGTGCAGCCGATTCCGTCGGAGGTGTAAATAAGAAAAGAAAAAAGTAAGTAAGTAAATAAATAAGCATAAACACGAGTTTGAGGTCGTAATCCTTCAATTTGAGAGAGGTGTTTATTCGTCTTATTATACTCCATTTTATTCTCAAATAAAGTTTAACTTTCCAGGTCTTGGAGTAAATTTTACACACTCGTTAAGTCGGTAATTAAGTAATTAAGATAAAATGCAGGTACGTTTGAGGCCAAGAAAGAGTTTCACTTTTAATAATGGTAAGCAAAATTCTACTTGAAAGATTTGGCAAGACCCATGACCAAGGATAGAGGGGGAGGTTTTGCTAAGAAATGAAGTTAATAAAAATCTCCAAATTTGTTTTCATAACACGTATTTGCCTTTCAAGAGCAGTTTCTTGTAAAGGTTGCCAGTGTGCTAATATTCTCCCAAATCTGAGGAAATTCTGATTGCTTTTACCAATTATTATTGATGACTGAATTTCTTTTACACACTAACAGACCATTTGAGGAATTTTGCAATAAGAACAATATTAAAACCAGTTCAAGAATATCACAAACACCTCTACCCTTATCCTTTCAATGCTTGCTTCTGTAAGGTTCATTATCCAGTGGATTAAACATGAAAGCAAAACTAAAGCTAGACTATGCAGCTATATTTTTGCAACGACCAAGAGTGGTAAACATCCACTTGAGAGAAACTCTAATGTCTGCCTCAGTCGATGGAAGTCAGGACATGGATCACGCTGCTTCAGAGCCAATCTTTATAATGGGCCTGCAAGAGCTTCCTCGATATTCGTGGGGTACCACAGAATAACTGCAAGTTAATTTAAATTATTCTCTCAGGTATGAATGCTCTACAAGCCTATCAGTGACTTTTGGACACGGCGAGGCCTTTCGTTAGCTAGCATATACTGACCAAGCTTTCGAATTGAGTATTCAACGCTTTATTGAACGTACGAGTATACATAAATGAAAATGTTAAATACGAAGTAGACATCTAGTAGACATCATTATTAGGGCAACATCACAACACTGAGCGAGGTCTTACCTTCAGTAACTCTTACTTCAAAAAAACATGTTTCTGTTACTAGTTTCTTTCCAGGATGCAAAGTAGCAAAAACAGTGAAACAATAATGTTGACTAAAGACACTCTTTTAAAAGCAAGTGATTACTTTGATCATGTTTCACAACGGGAGGCTTCACGTCGAATCCATAGTTCGTAGAAACGTGAGGGAGCTGGAACTCTCTCTCCCCACACCACCCGGTGGGGTAGGAGTTGCAGTAACAAGTTGAATGCTTTGGGCGTAACTAGGTTTGACAGAAAAAAGGTAATTTTAATGTGTACGCGAAGATATGGTCGAAAGGCACACCATGCGCTAGAAGGGTTCTAATAAACAGTGCGAGAGACAGAACTACTACCAGCGGGACATTTATTGTACTTCTCAAGGAAAATATTTTCCCTGTAGGATTAGGTTTAAAGAAGTCATAGATGGATTCCAGAAGAAAATTTTATTTTGTTGCCAGAATTTTCATTTTTATGAGAATGATACTTGGAGGCATATGCTAACAAAGTGCTAAACAGCGTTTGACAATTTATCATGACATACAAATTTGCAAGCATTGTAAAGGTATTCATAATGTGATAATCCACTCTATCCTTCATTTAACGATTCTTTACACACCAAACGTAGATTGCATTTTCATTTGCACCTTGAATTTTTTCTCTCTTCCTTGTGTTTACAATCTTAATTCTATTTGAATGATGCAGATTAAAAATGTAATCTTTCGTTACGAAGAAGTATTGAATTTTTGACATGTTCCCTCTATTACCTCTATCTTAATTCATCTTTCACAATTTCTCAAGACCGCGAGAATTTCACAGAGCACTGAATGAGGTACTTGGGTTTATTGACCTCCAATAGCAGACACGTGCCAAATAATTTGCTATTTATTTTTCACTTCAAACTAATTTACTATGTCACTTGAAAAGTTTGTCTTTAGGTAAATGTTTGTCTACCACCATACCCCCTGGTTATGGTCAAGGTGGCTTGGTGCCCAGATTATGGTCAAGGTGGTTTCGTACCCTGGTTATGGTCAAGGTGGCTTCGTACCCTGCTTATGGTAAATGTGGCTTCGTACCCTGATTATGATCAAGGTTGCTTCGTTCCCTGATTATGGTCAAGGTGGCTTCGTACCCTGGTTATGATCAAGGTGGCTTCGTACCCTGGTTATGGTCAATGTGGCTTTGTACTCTTCCTAGAAGCCATCGTCTTCGGCTTACTCTTCGACTATCGTCATTTATTTTTTTTCTCATAGTGGCGAGTAACTGACGAGCATTCCCTTTTGTATACTTCACTGCAACAAATATTCGACTGCAGGCCAGGTGACATACGCTTTAATGCACGTAAGCGGTTCTTGTGGATAGAAGACTGATAGCAAACCTTCGTGATCAGTTCATTGTTGGCACAGACTGCAGCACGTAATGTATAAGACAACCAGGTCCCAGATTTAATCACCTTGATCTAATCTTGCGTGATGTTTAACGGTATTTAGTCAGGAATGAATTTTGTTTTCGTGACCTAGTATAGCTAAATGTGGCTCGCTATTTGGATTAATTGGCACGCTACCATTTGAGGTTTATTTGGTCATGCAAAAGCTCTATTCGAGTCAGGAATTACCAGCAACAACAACGCCAGTTTTATCTTTACATCATCTGGAGATTAGACCTTATAAGTTGTTGATATGTTAATTCTCTAGCCAAATTCGTATATAAAAGTACAAATTGCGTTATTATTAAAAAAAGTGATCCTCGAGGGAGGATTTGATGGTGTTGCTACAGACAAGATATTAAATATCACTTAAATGCAAGGAGCTGCTAAAAAGTGTTCGTTCTATAGCCAGCCTCTTTGTTAAACAGCGCCCATTAATAAAATATGCATCCAAAGTGCATCTTTGTGCGTTAGTAATTTATTTAAGGCAAGGCAATTTATTTATTTCTCTGATGTAATGTGTGACTTTGTTTTATGGACAACTCTTGTTTTATGGACAACTCTTGAAATAACTTGCTGTATGTCCTTTAGTGTTCCTGTGATAGAATATATATTTCAACTGAGTCCTTTTTATCACACAAATACCTCGACATAGACATCAGCTTCTTTCGTGGTGTACCTTGAGTAAAGCATTGATCTTCAATATGCTAAGCTATGCTAAGTGCCTTACGCGACCTGCAAGCTGGCACTGTTTGTTTGTCATTTTTGTCTGTGAGTGGCCTGCAGATCCCGCTATTTACCAGAAGTTGTCAATCCCGGTCCAGTCCTTCGCATCTTTCAAGCCTTTATTGTCTACCCCTAACTCTCTAGCCCTGTACCATGCCATCCAGCAGCAACAATAACAGTATTTAAGCACTTCCTGTCATCATATGGCCCGCATATTTAAGTTTCTGTTTTGCTCTGTTTCTGACTAAGTCCTTATATTTAAATTCGCGCACTTCAGAATCTCCTTGTTGGTGACTTCTTCTTTCCACCTTACCCTACAAATTCAGCTATAGCATTTCAAATACATTCCATCTATTAAACATATAAGCAGTCAAAGTCACTCAATCTATATATAACGATGGGTCTAAATGATTTCCAGTTTGAATTTTAAGCTTGAATTTCTACGAAACAGTTCTCCATTTTCCCAGAATTCCTGACTTTATCAATACGTCTTCTGGTTTCATCTATGATTCTTTCATCTTGTGTGATTTGCCCTCCTCAACATTTGTATTCTTTGATCTTCCATAATACTTAACTTTTTACATCTCTTATAATGTAAACTGGAGTTCGTCCACAGAAACGCTTTTAAGCACTCTATATGCTTATAGCCTATTGACTATTGACAAGACTTTAGTTCGTCGATTAACCTGAATTTGTTTCGGCAGTTGACTAGTTTGAGCTCTTGTCAAACCTTGACCTTCTTTGCTTGGACTTTTAAAGTGTGCCGATTCTTTAACACCTATTTCAAAGAGTGAACACCAATTGTTTAGCATTCCCAGTAAATATTTTAGAGGCAAGAGGAATTCTGTGCAACTTCTTTATGATTTTGTGTACGACTGTTTTCTTCCTCCTCTCGTCGTTTCGAAAAGTTTACATCAACTTTCATGTTGTCAATTGGTTTAAGTGATTTTTACCTGGCATACAAAAATGTTCAGCATGTTACCTGGAACTCTGACTACGCAAACAACAACAAACGAACAAGAAAAATATTTATTTGGTAGTTTCAACTATGCGTGAATGTTGGTATATTTTCTGACAACATGGATTTGCACATGTTCTTCGCCAATTAATAGCGGAATAAGAGCGACGATCAAGCACTCGAAGCCAAAAGATATCGAGAAATTCTCTAGAGTATTCCAACTCGGGATCCAAAATTTTGTTTAGCTTTATCGCGTTTTTCAAATTGCGAGTTGGTTTTTTGTGAATACAAACCTTTGTTTGTTTCAGATATTTAGAGCAATCTGGTCTTGTGACTTGTGCAAATTACCGATGTCATGTTTGTTGCTGGATAATCCACATAATTACATTTTAATTTCAAATAAAATGTGCTGTAGTAACGTATAAATTTGGCGGGAAAGTTAATGCGACAAAATGGAGGAAAACTCGAACGTCGCTAGTAACTAATCTTTCACATTACGGTAAATGAGTTGCCTGGATGATGTAATTTACTTTGTTAAAAGCAATGTCACCAAAGATCTCATACAAAATGAATACACTCTATAGCACACACTATAAATTATTCAAAGAAATTATTTAAGATCTATGAGCATGGGGAAAGCAGGGATTCTACTAGAAAATATATTATAATCCGCGGCAAAGACGGCCGTGGGCAGACGTAGTTCTGTGTTGCACTGCGGGGTGTATATATGCTGTCTCCAAACTAGAAGACAGGAACTTTACTAACAAATACCTTTTGATGTCGCCCAGTTGTCTACAAACGTCCTCGTTACAGAAGTCTAGCTGAAGTTAATTACTTGGCGTCCACAGGAACGTGCTTAATCCAATGTAAATTTTTGGTAAGTGTACGGCATGATAGAACGCGATCTTTGACAGTTTTACAATGATTAGTTATGTTGAGAACGAAAATAAAGAGAAAAATCAGCTCAAATGCGTGTTGTTAAAACAGTGGCATCGTGGCAAAAAAAGAAGAGAATGATTGCCCCTGCAAATTATTTGCTGACTTTGCCATAATAACTTCTACTTACAAATTTAGTCCATCGATCGAAATTGACTATAAAGCCTTATCTTAACAGACAGATGAGTTCACCAGAGTCGTTTACTTTCCTGGCGTTTATCATTGTTGTTGTACATAATACTTTTCCTGATAGACTTGAACGTAAAAAACTCAAAAGTAAACATGAGATTTTAATGGCTCATCTTCACAATATGAGGTCATAGAGTTGCTTTGAAACACATAGTTTGCATTCACTTCTTCAACAACTATGTTGAAAACACTACTATTCTTATCTGAGAGGGAATACTAAGATTATTGGAACACTGCTCAGTTCATCTTGTGACCCTAAAACAGTTACTATTCGTAGTAGATATTTTCAAATCTGCCAGACGATCATAGTAGATTTTTAGTGAATATCCAAAAATTCTATATTCCAATTGAGCTATTCTCGTTTTTTCTATGTTTTACTCATGGATATATCTATGGTTTTACTACACTACTTGACCTGATTTATATTCACACACTTCATCACTCGTTAACTTATAATAGTTTACGGTGGAAATCAGAGTAATTTGCTACTTCAATAAGCAACGTTTTAGAGGAGATTCTCAATTCTGTGAAGTTAGAAAAAACCTTTTTGTAATAATTTTGACTTAAGCTACACCAAAGGCGTGCTCTTCTAACCGAACTATAGCATCAAGGAGTAGAATTGCCATCCCTGGTAAAATATATTTTATACGAGCAAGGACAACGTTCCTTTCACGCGTAGGGTTAGCCTTTAACACCAGAGGGAAGAAAAGGTGACACGAAAGAAAAATAGGCGTGATGAAACAAGCAGTTGGCACATAACTCTAAACAGTTACGTGCCCAGACAAGCTCCTAATTACAAGAGATAAAATGCGCTGCCTTTGTAATTAAGAATTCCCTCTTTTGTTCATTGCTTTCGTTACTTGACAATAATTGTGAGTAATTATTATAATTAAAAGTCGGACTCAACTGTGGCGGTTGGCTCGAATACAAACACTGTTTTTTGTGGAGAAATACATCTGCTGAATCGCGTATTCAGACACCTTGCTTGCGGTTTAAGTTTCCTTCACTAATGGCAAGATGCGTCTAGCTTCTTTAATGGATTTAAACACAGAAAGAAAATAACATTTGATGATAAGATGTAACAGATTGTGAGTTTAGCTTAAAGTAGGAAGAACTTTGAGTGACCATGTATCTGTTGCTCTAAATCATGTTTATGTTGTATCTAGAAGGTTCTAGAAGCATATTACAATTTATTAACGCCCATTTGACAGTACACGATCATAGAGTACACCATACAGAGAAGCAAAATCACATGTTATTGGATGAGTTTTCATATGGGGATCCATGTATACGTTTAGCGGACAATCTTTGGTCTCGTGTATGTTTGAACTGTACCTTAGATTGTAGGTTGGACAGTAGTATGACCTATACCTTGTTTCCCGTTGAACACGTGTTCGAATCCTGATCCAAATAACAACCCAATCTTATTCTACCAATGTGATGCCTCACCTACGAGACCGCCATTCATCAGTTAAGAAGACGAGAAGAAAAAGTTGGAGATCAACCCACTTACGCTGTAATTTTGCAAGTATCGGATTGTTTATTGTATGTGCTAAAGCAGCTTATCTTTACAGCTCTTAGTCATTGAGCCCTGATTGTCCACTCTTGTTATTGGATTGCTGTCAACACTAGAGACCACAATCAGGCTGCTAACCGAAAAATAACTCGTGTTTTTAAAAGCAAGACTTGATCCTTGTAAACCTAATCCAATCTAATCACTAGCCATGCTCCTCGATTTTCTCTCCTTGCCAAACAAATTTTTATTCACCCGTGTGACTGGCCGTTCTTAAACTCAAAATTTTACATAATACAGTCCCCTTCTGTTTGAAGACATTGCCAGATAATGACCTCAAGAGCAAAATACCCATAATTCACTTCAGACACGTTTGCATTACCTAGGACGGCTATCCATGGATAGGTTATGGCATCCTAAAGTCTAAATCCTTAACAGCTTTTAACTTTATTGTTCATATATATACTTAGCATTAGTAGTTATTTCTTTCCCTTTTGATATTTTGCTAAAATTGTTGACACCCCTCTCGTGATACAAGATCAGATTACTTTTGGTGGTAACTTTGTCCCCATACTTCCTTTACGCATTCACTGACCTCAGATACTTTTCATACCGAAAGACGCGATATGACGTCACTACCATAGTTGTTTTCACCAGATATTTTATGACAGAATCCCGTTACATCGCATATGTTTGTGCGCAAATGCAAAAGCATCAAATACCTCCTAAAGGCGCGTGCGTTTCTCGATTTCTAAGATTTTCCAAAACTCCGTGTACAAGGCAGTTAGTTGTGTCCAGCGTACTGTGTTGTGACCAAGGTGAACAGTGATGCATTGTATTTTCTTCAGTTGCTCTTGTCAGTTTCCTCGTAACGTCATTGAGAAGATCTCACTTTGCCAATCAGTCTGTATCGTGCTTCAACAGTGTTGCTGTCTGGGACAGTAAGCGTCACATAAAGGGTTATTAAGTAGCCTACCAACGCCTGAGTACGTCATGGGAAGGTTTAAATTGTGCATTTTTAGCAGAAATGAAATTTAAGCTACAGTTTCACTGTTTCATGGGTGTCCACTTGAGCAATATTAACTCGTACGAGGAGGCGCCATACATGATGGAAAGGGAATGTCATACGATGTTACACTGTAATATAGAACAAGGAATACTTGTTTGGGGGTAGTGTTACTATGTCTACTGTTTATCTTGTGATGCACATATATAAGATAACACGTAAAATACGAGTACTGTTGAAGGGAAATTATAGGAGAAATAAGGAAACCGATTTCAACATGCCTCTTAACCTGTGAACAAACCATCAACCTCCACAAGTCACGTGAAGGTAAGATTATGTAGACTGTTCTTAAGTTGTAAACAAGAAACGGTTGTTAGGAACAGAATAACAGCGGCACTGACATGGTTTACTACTATCTATTTCCAACAGATAGCGGCGTGGCCAGGGTAAATAAAGTGAGGGGGCAAGAATTTAATGGGGCCCGGGGACCCCATCCCATTAAGATCTTTGGGGTAATACCCTTTGCTTTGGCTTGGAATGAATCGTCCTCGTCACTAGAGGTCAGAAAATTTGATAATTTCGTGACAGTTATTGTATAAAACAAAGGTAAAGCTTAATAAAAATCCCAGTACCAAGCAGTCCAGGGTTACGTATGTCTCTAACAGTTCTAAGGAAAACTCAAGCAGAACTCAAAGTATATATAAAATCCACGTTGAACAACAGATATATTGTTGTCCCGTGTAGGGCTTGTGTGGTATCACTGACCTTAAAAGGCTATAAGATTGCCAAGTCATCCTATTGTTATAGGCACAATGATTCACCTCTAATGTTTCTTAAATTTGAAAGCGATGAAAGTTTCAATCAACCAACAATATTTTTGCAATAGTTTTTCGTCCATTTCTATATTATTTGTGTGAACCATTTTTTTATAAAAAGTGGGAAAGTAATTATGCCACATACCCGCCTTGTTGTTACCACGTGCATTAAGTCCAAACTCATGTCATGCAGACGTCCGCACTGAAATTTGTGTACCTGACCCTGAAAAGTTATCCACCCATATTGAACCATTCTTCATATTCATAATAACTATTCTCTCTTTACCTTAGTTCAACGTAGACTAGCACTAAAGTAATTAATGACTACAATTATTCATACAAAAATCTGAAAAACAAAGATAACCTCTGTATTAAACACGACCTTAGTTTATAATGAAAACATTCCATAATCTACCGCTGGATGTAAAATTCCAAACCTTAACAACTCTGGAGCAATTGGTTGGAGCACAAAGTGGACTGACTGTAAAAAGGTAGTAATAGGTAGCTATTTTAGTCAGAATACACATAGGTCGGTATAATAAAACATTAGACGTGAATTCTTGTCAATGCCCAATCGTCGACGGTTTTCTTCCCTAAATGAGGTCGTAATTTGAAGTAACTTAGTCCGTGTGGTGAATCGTGCCGTCGAGGTCAGTTATATAACTCAATCGTGACCTCAATCGTAATTTGGCTCTATTGTTTCGCAGCCAATACTTTTGACACTTTTCTAACTTTATATGAAGTGATTCTTTAGTACGGTAAGGAGACTATAAACATCAGATCGGAATATCCCGTGTTCTCCTTCATCTACGTGAGATAAAATGTAATTGTTTGCTAGAGGGCACGATTAGGCATGTTTTATCATGGAAAGCAAATGGAGGAAAAGTAAATGTACATAGAAGTTGCCAACAAATCTGAATGACCTGGAATGCATCCAATTTGAAAACAACAAGAGTATTGTTTCGTGAATGGAATTCCAGCACAGTAAACATTAGAATTTTGAATATCGTAGTTGAATATCGTAGATGAATATCTTAAAGACTTAAGATATCCTTCGCAAAACTTTGTGTCGGGATGGCACACCAGTTGGAGTGTCGGCTTTTTGAGTCCGCGGGTTGTTAATTCAACCCAGGTCGGCTCCCTTCCAATTGGGGTATACTATATATATATATATAAAAAGTCCGTGTTTCGATAATTCCTCAAAAACAGTGTTCGATACATAAATATGCAGAGCGTAATACAAATCAATAGATGGAAAAATACATCAAAACTCCGGTTTTGCTTCTACAAGCTTGTTTCGTGAATTTTCACTCGTCAAGTATATATATATGTATAAATCTGTGTGTGTGCATTCAGTTGTCTGCTTATTTAACATAAAAACATATGACACCGAAAAAAAATCGAACTAATGAATTTCCTTACACGCCACTGAGTTTCGGCTGTTCATGCGAGGGAGTCGAAGAGCCCTTCACCAAACCTTAAGTGTCGCCACATCCAGGCGCTGTTTTTAAGAGGACACCGGATCTTGAGCCCGACGTATTCTAAGGCAAGGCCATGCCACGAAGGGGGAATTCTCCTTTATTTTGTAACTCCGTTGTTTTACTGTAGATGTATTAGCTGTCCTTTGCTATTGCAGGCCTAAGGGGTGAGTGTACATGGCTTAAGCCCGATGGGAATGAAAAGGCGAGAAGGCTATCTTTTAAACCACAGGAACTGAGTATTTGTATTTTTGGCACGAGGGAGAAACCCCAACGAATTGTTTAAATCAGCAAGGTGTGACGAAAAACTTTGATTAATTATGGAAAACTGAGGAGCTCAAGCTTCCTTCAATTCTGACAACCTAAAGGTGATTCTTCCTTGGACAGAAAACTTTCAAATTGACAAAAACTATGGCTTGATTGAAAGTATCCAACAATATCATTAACTGCACTTATATCAGACGCACATTTCTTTTAAGAAAAGCTCCAGCATGGAAACTCCTGTTTACGTAAGATTTGCATTTTGTCGGCAAAAGTATTTTAGATCTGATCAAAAGCACTTGATCTTTAAGGTTTGTTTCTTTGTGATATTGAGAAGTGAGGAGTCAACTTAGTAATTTTGTTATGCGAAAAGGAAAGAATTGGAGAAAAATGTATTTACGAGGAGTTCTGATTGCGTTAAATGCGAGGTTGGGAGGAAAGGCTAATTGTTTTGACCCCATGGGCAACCCACTAAGGCTTTTGGTCTTAATAACGTATTTGAAGACATTTTGTGTCTGTCATGAAACCTGCAAATGTGTTCAATCAGTTTTTTTAACTCACACAAGTTTTGCAAAATCTTCTACAAAAACTTACAAAATTTGAAATTTTCCCGAGATCCAAAAACCTAAACAATGATAAGTGGAATCTGCAATATCACAACATTGCTATTATCATAATGCTCTTTTGAGGGTGTCAAAATCAAAACAAATCACAGAATTTTTTGCACGGCCATGTGTGAGTTCCCTCAAGCTCGTCATTAGCTAACAACAAAAGCAAGAATGAATCTATCACCGAGTCGGAAAGTCAGGGTGATCACTTCACTTTAGAGTCACCCGCAATCGAAATAATAGATACGCCATTTCGCCCGAGGAAAAGTTTCAAGTTCCTGAAAACAAAGTTTGATGCCAGGGAGAGATCATTTCAATATTCATGGTACGAATGATTGCATTACAATCAAGAAAAGTACTCCGTAATGTGTTTTATTTGTGGCAAAGAAGAGAGGAAATGTAATTTGAAGAGTGAAAGGATGAAGGAATTAGCCTACATATCTCGAGGGTCTGGGCCTTGGAAGAAAGCTCCAAAATGTTTTCAACAGGATTAAACTTCATCATGCCACAAAACTGCTCTTTCCTTTCATGTGCCTGTCTCTCAATGTGGAGACATTGTGAAAATGACCAGCCAAGTTACAAAACCTTGCAGCTTTGGAAACGATGCTCCTAAACGTGATAGAAGATAAGCCATTTGAAGATGAAATGCAACATTTACAGAGTACTCATGGTTGTCATTGAATCCGTCTTCAAGTCGAATCTGCAGCTCTTTAGAAATAATCCAGCTCGTTGTTTTGATGATATTCATGATGGATTAAAAAAAGCAAACGAAGAGAAATATCTTATCCCTAATATCATCACAACCTGCAAATTACGTCTTGCCAACCCAGCAACAAGTGCAATACCAGAAAGATCATTTTCATTGGCTCGAAGAGTGAAGACATGGTTACATGCCACCATGTCCAAGAAGAGTTTTAATGCCCTGGGAATACTAAGTTCTCACAAAGAAATCACAAATGCATTGGCCTCAGTCAACGTTGGCAACAGATTCGTTTTGCTGCACTAAGAGGGCTAGCAGAAATTTGGCAGTTTTCAGGCATCAGACATTAACACATTAAGAAACTGTAGATGTTAAAATACAGTAGTGTCAAGGCTAAAAAGTTCTTAGTCTAACAGGGAAGAGTCATACACCATAGGATGGAATAAATGTGAACAAAGTTTCAAGCAACTAAAACAACCCCATTATATTTCGGCCACCCCATATATATTGAATTGCTTTAACTGAAACTTGGTTAGTGCTGCTTGTTTGGTCTTATCTTTCCTCCATTATTAAATAGTTGAAAAAAACCCTCTTTGTTAGGAACATAGTGTTTAATTGTGGATGCGCACAAATTTGTCTGAATGTCAGGCTTTTTCACAATTGTTAAGATTTCATCTTTCAGCCATAAATTGGAAACACCATCTGCATCTAGTTAAATACTTGTTTTAATTGTGTGAAGGGTGAATTTTTTAATGAAACGAAGATTTTTACATTAATCATGAAAGTCAACTCATCATGTTGTACCATGGTAAATTTTTTGTATCAAAGTTTGCCCCACCCCCCACCCTCCACTTTTCTGTGGTAAATTTTTTCTGTCAAAGTTTCCCCCCCCCACACACACACACTTTTCTGGTCCCGTCGGAGGCCCTGCACGTTGGTACGTCGTCATCTTCTGATACAAAACTTCCCAACATCTTTCGTTAATTATAGTTCTTGCTTTAACCTACAAAATCACGTTTTAGTGCAACTGTCGGAACCTCTCGACTCTATATTCTCGCATTTGCTAGACATTTTATTTTTCGAGTCCCAATTAAGTTGACAGCAAGACATACTTACAATTAAAAAAGGCTGCTACAGAGCTCGTGACATTGTCTGAGACGACAAAGTGCCGACCCCCTGTGTCCTCCTCTTGTAGACATATTGCTGTGTTTTCCTTACTTACAATCAAGTTATTAGCTAACACGACCCAAACATACAATCTAAAGTTTATTCATACCGAGCAAATGGTCGCGTAGGACATGATTATAATTGTCACGTGAGTCGCTTTGCTTTAATGGAACAGTCTGGTTTGAAGGGAAACAACACCAAAACGTATGACCTCTCACGCGATGCACGAATCCCATTTATCCATAGACTAGATGGTATTCAAGACTCAACTGAGCAAAACTCAATCCAGGCAAAGTTGATTTCCAAGGCAGCCATCAAAGAACGAGAACTCGTCGTTTTAAGTGACATGTAAAGAACGCGTGAATTGTGCCCCTTGCAGTTCCAGACGCTATGGTATTAGCATTTGACCTCTTGACCTTCGTGGGGCATAGGTGTCTGGACTTTCCTTTGTTAAGGGCAAACGAACTCAAGGCCACATTATTTCACGGTCGACAACACATTTGGAAGATTGTTATCGAACATAGCTCATTCGTATACCAGGGTTTTAAGAAATGCATTAGGAAGATTATGCTTTCGGAGAGTTGTGTACCCGTCCCCTCTGAGTCATCAGGGGCCCTTTTGTTGGCAGTAACAGGGATTCAAACTGTATCTGGCTTCTAACTTAGCCCAGATTTATTCATTATAGTGACACTGTGATGCAAACAACTATATTATTGCTTATCTGTGGCTATATAAATTCCAGTCTGCTTGGCGCCATTTAATACTTAATATGCTGTGGTGAAAGACGAGGCAGGAGATGTACAACATGGACATTAAAGTACATTGCCTCCCGGCTTTAAACCTTGGATGGATTTTTTCTAAAAACTGCCAAAGCTGATTTGTATCTTTCTGCATCAAAATTGTAGTCCGTTGGCCAAGCCCCCTCGTCAAAATCCAGTGTGCCAAAAAATGCCAGAAAAATTGCAAGAGAATTGATGTGGCAGATATGTAGTTTTCAGCTATGTCTACAATTAATCTATAGTAGACAATATATTCACCCTACCTACAGTAAAACTGAAATCGGTCACGGTCATATCAGCTTAACTTGCCCCTCTCCCGAGAAGATAACATGGCTATGCCCCCCTGTCCTAGTCCTGAGTGTCTGAGATCAACAGGGATGTCTCTGCTAGTGATACATATTCCCCTTTTTAGAACATAGCATTTGCACCAGAGTACTTTTACTGCATTTCTCTACTGGAAAGCAGTAGGCAAGCTGCAAGCATTTACATATATGTTGCAGGGGGCATTGCTTTCAATCATGATACTGATGAACGAAATCAAAAATGTTTGCTATAGCTAGCCAATGAATAAATTAATTATATGAACAAACTGTTTGTACGATATGGATTGTTGCAGTATTGTAAACAATTTAAGCAATTGTGGTGCTGCTCGCTTCTGTTGAATGCACGTACAGTTTAGAATAGTTGGTTTGCCATAAATGGTAGCTCTTGTGATTAGAACACACGCCCAGATACACAGGAGATAGTCGTACTAATATTCAAGTTCTCATAAGAAAAGGGATCGTATTTATGTAATGATCAAAATGAGAGGGAGAGGTTGGGGTGATTGTGGGGTTCAAAAAGATTTACAAAATAAGTGCCAGACAGAGGATGGACGTCAAACGATTCTAAACAAAATGGCAAAGAACAGCGGGGCGGATACGGATTCCTTCTGGCACCAGGATCGTTAACTCAATTGTAATAGTTTTGGAAACTTTAAATGCTTCTATTTTTTCCCTTCTGCACAAACTATTAACTGAGAATGCTTAGTAGCAACCATGAAATAAAGGCTGACGTATAAAGACGTTTTAGTACTTGTCGAGTGAAGTAAGCTTTGCTGCTTTGAACTAAATATTTTGTTTGATGTCAACATGCTTGTGGCTGTCTGGCAGTTTACATGGACGGTAGACGAGAACGCATTCATTACGAAGTCAGAATTCAGTGAGAAAGTAGGTGGTCGTTTGTTGGTAAAAACGACGGTCAAAGTAAGTAGTTTAGATATTACAGAGGGATCTGAATTTTAACAGTCTAGTGGAGACTGCTGATTGTAGCTTTTATTTGACATTGAAAAATTGAAGATTTATGATAAATACTGCGTGCTTGATTTGACACCAGAAAATTTACCATTTAGAGAATAATGATCAAAGGTTCCCTGAGCTACATGATTCAGACTGCTTTACCACTCATGGGCGGACAGTCTCAATAGTAGCAGTGGAAACATTTAAATGATTATTATTACATGGTTACCCCAGTAACTGAAGAAAAAAATCATGAATGTTTAGTGACATGAATGTTTAGGACTCAAGCGTGGATTTGGAATGCACATTTTTTGCCCGTGGTATTGTAATCCGATTTCCAGACAGAAAAGGGGACGTCGTGACTAGTTGCGACTTGATGAACTGGAGAACGTTATATTGTTATATAAGCGATCGGTGTTGGTATAAAATGGGGTCACACACAGTAGCGAGATACCTTGTTTAAATTAAGGCCACGGCTTTAATTAGTGTGCCTTACATCACGCCATTTTGTCATAAGGTCATGCCTTTTATTTGGGGGTCTTTATGTCAGGGACCTGCAGTGACTTTCTCATCAAGTCTCGTTTGAAAAACTATTTATAGTACAAATATCACTACAGAGAAGAAGGAAATGTTTCAAGGGTGGTTTATTGTCGGGTATTACGTCACTAGCCTTTATTTGTTTATCTTCCAATCATCTGGAATAGCCACATAGTCACCATACGTATTCTTACCATCAATAAGGCTTATACGACTGAGGTCATTTGTGTAATTACTGTTAGGCAACAAACAGATTTAACGACAATGAAAATGTTAAATAAACGTATGACATGCGCTTAATCTCAGTTTAGAGAGCGACAATGCTGGGGATGTAACATGGGGCAACAGAACTATTTTACTCCAGGACAAAAGAAAAAAATATTGCGATGCCGAGAAAGCAAAATAAACTTTGCGTGTAAATATTTGAAAATCGTATAGTTTATTGACTACTGGACGAGTTACCGTAAGCGATGGCAGCTGAAAAGGTTAAAGTGAAGTTGGATGGCACGGTGCGAGGGTTGCTTGGCGCTTATATGCGGCTAAATATTAGAAGCACCCCTAAGTTCGATGATTTCGCTGCTATTTACATTGGTCCTTTGACGGGGGACGCCTGTCTATCGTCCCCCTGCTCCTTTGACACTCGAGAGCATTGCTCATGAAAAACACTCGTTTAAATCGTACGGATAGGAATTGCTCCCACGTTATCTGCCAATGCCGTCGACTGTAGAGAATAATAGACTGATTTAGATGTATTACATAAGCGATAGCTAAAGGACATTAATAAGCTGTTAAGTATGAT